>JAODOY010029423.1:6588-22624 GCA_025399855.1 Forbesichthys papilliferus | reverse complement strand
AATTCCCATTTATATCCGGAAACGATTTTGAGACCCCGGTTAGGTGTACAATAGCTGATTCCTGTATCATTACCATATAATGAAATGTTGTTTTTTTTTGGTCACATTTATCTTAATATTATCCACTCTTTTACATTTGTGTATAGGATATTCTACTATGGGTTAAAACTGCTAAATGCATGTCCTGAAGCTGTGGCTTCAGCAGTAGCTCTGTGACTACATGAGATTCTTTGAGACAGGGGTTCAAATCCAGCAGGTGTTAATTTTTCAGTCTGTTCAGCTATCTCATTCCCACTCATTTCTTATCTCTACCTGTAACTGTTCTGTCCAATAAAGAAGAAAAAGTTACTGAATCTTTACCAAGGACCGCCAGGGACATCACTGATTTGATAGAACGTCATTTTATCATAGGGTATTTTTAACAAGAAGTAGGCTATACAATCTAACAATGGGCTTGTTAATTTTGGTCATGGTTGGCTTAAATCTTAGTCTTATAAGCCTACTGTAGTTTGTGTTATACACTTATTTTCATATTCATTAAAAGAAGCAGTTGTTCAAAATTGAATTTTCTGATTATGGTCCCTTGTCAATAACATAATTCTTGTACAAACAGTAAGATAATTATTGTACCATGATACATATATGAACTAAGGACAATATTAAAGTGGAAATACAAAAATATACAACTTAAGTCATACTCAAATCACACTAAAGAAACGGCACTCTGTGGAAGGGGGTGGGGCTTAAGTGCAGACACTACTTTTTAGACTTGTTTTTGAGAGAGAGAGAGATGTTTGCTTGCTCCAATATATACTTTTCCAAAGTAACGTTCCACAGGTTGAACACAGCATGAACATATCCTGCTATTAGGCATGTTAAGCTTTATTTTTTTCTTGGCGGTCGCCATATTGCAGCATAGTATCTGAGCTGCATTGATAATGGCTTTGTATAGTTGCCATGCACGCGCTTAACTCAGAGTAAACACACTCAGAGCTGACTAAACTAACACATATCAGCTGTTCTGAAACTGAAAACTCTTGAGTTTTCCATCTCAGAGTTGGCCAACTCAGAGTTCAGGGTTAGTTTCAGAGTTGGTTAAACCTGCTTGCTGAAATAGGGCCCTGGTGACGCCGTTCTGACTCTGCAAGCACTATTTGTTCCGCTTCAAATCATTCTGGCCACTCTCCAATTAAGGGTGTTTGTCATAGAAGCCAATAGGTGTCAATCAAATCAAATCATTAGCAGGCGACAAAACCACTTTCATTTAGTTAAAACACAAACCAGGCTAAGATTTCGAACCCCAAATGTCAACGACTACCACATGTACGCTGCCATCACTGCATGTTTATTTCTTGTGTTGACATTGTCCCTTTTGAAGAAAATAGCGCATGGTTGGGTTTGGCTGTTGCTATGTGGATTGTGCATTGTGTTTGTGGAATTGAAGTAAAGAAATTGCAACAATATGGAGCCCACTGACACTATACGTCTGCTTGTGACAACACACGTTGTTCTACCACCACAGGGAGATAATTCAAAGATCCTGTCAATTCGGTCTTTGTGGAAGCTCTGTTGGGCATCGGGAAGATAAGTCTTGGTGGGGTTACAGTGCAGACAGGCTGGATATAAATAGTTTGGTTCTGTATAACTCAGTAGATTGGATGTGCTCCAACACAGCCAGGGTTAGGGGTTGAGTTTCCTCTGGGACCAGCCTGGAAAAACAACAATTCTTTCATTGTATTGTAAACAAGTAGTTCTCAACGTTAAGGTCAGGAGTCACAGGAATACTTTTGGGGTGGTCAGAGAGATGATTTAGCAACTTCGGTGGTTGCTAAGGTGTAGTAGGACATTGCTCTGTGGTTGCTAGGGTGCTCAGTGTCCTGCTTATACAGTATCCAGTAGCATAAATGCTGAAACCAAGAGATGATTTAGTAGAGTAACATAACTAACTAACTAACTTCCGGGAACTGTTTTGAGGCTCCACGATCCGCCATTGCTGTGAATAAAATGGTCCATCGGAGTGGACGGAGTTGACACAACCCTCTCTTTACATGGCTCTGGGTAGTCCTTGTATTTTATTGTGTTCTTGTTTATATAAACTGCACCAAATAGGAGGAGTACTCTTTGTTATTGAACGTAGAGCTATACAATGACAATAAAGCTTTCTATTCTATTTTGTTATATTCTATTCTAGTATTTTCTATTCTACTTAGCAACCCTATATTCTACTTAGAAACCAGGTGCAGGTTCATGGTGAGCGAGAGCTCTGGGAAAGGACTGGGTGATGTAGCACAGGGCCCCAGACTGTGCCCTTAGCTATTTAGCTGCGAACTGACCTCCCCTTTAAGACAATGCCATTCATTATCCAATCAGGAACAGCCTGCTCTGCTTCCCGCGGACTGCGTATGGATAATAATGGTTCATTTTTCATTTCAATCCCGGGAACCCTATGAAAGATTAGTGATATTCAAATGATGAGATGGGTGAGTTGAGAAGCAAAATGATTGACATTTTTCAATTAATATTAAAAGCCATCTTTATTATATTTAGTGCATTAATTAACTGCTGGAAATGGAAATGACCCTAGCTCATTTAGAATGAGGAGTGCCGATGTAGAGGTTACAGGCAGGTCACATTTCATTACTCAACTATAACCTGGACGGCTAGGCTTAAAAGCCATTCTTGATCGCTGTAGAGATCAAATGAGTTTAGTTGGATTGTCTGAATAATGTCAATGTCTGCTCCTGATGAGGCAAGAGCAGGGTCAGTGTTTATGGCTGAAATCTGTTGCCGAGTTTGAAATGAATCTGCTCTGTTTGAAAAGGTGGCATTCAGTTAAATGCCAACCAGGTGAAGACGTACAGTATTTCTCTGAGAAGATGGGATTGGTTCAGATGTCTCATGGCCCAATGCACTGCAGCTAGACAAACATAATCAAATTAAGACAACATCTTCATCAATTTGTCAACATGCCCAGCATTTAGAAAAGTGGCTGAATAATATGAAAATATTTTAATTAATTAAAATCCACTGCAAATTCACTGCACGATACTGAAATGCGCTGCAAATGACACGAAACAATAACTGATCAATTGTTTCCAGAGGACACACATAGCATCACGAGACCATCCTGAGCTTCAGGTTGGCTTTGCCGTTAGAATCAGTCTGGACAGCTGGAAATCCTTTCCGTTCAGTTCGGTTGACCAATTAGCTTTGTATCTACGAGCCAGAGGCGATTGCTGGAAGGGGAAGCCCAGCTTTCCCATTAGTAATTAAGCAATACTGATATCAGCGTATTCGACGAGAAGCACGGCCCCATAGACCGCCATTGAAGTGTCAATGGGATCCTATGAGATTGAAGTGCGCTCTGTGTCTATGTCGAACATATCGTTAAATGGACAACAGGCCAAAACGTGCAATTATAAGTTCTGCCTGGAGGTTCAGCTTCAATGGCAGCCTATATTCCCATAGGAAAACACATCTCAGCGTTTATTGGACAGTAGGCTTTCCTTGATGCAATTGTGTCCCGCTTGGTAGCTCAGCCTCTCTATTTGATGCTTGCCAGATTTCTCACTGAGGGCTAACCCCGTAATAAACAACCAATCATCGAGAGAAAGATGTTCTACTTAATTTGTATACAGGAAATCAGAGTCCTCGATGCAGTAGGCTAGTAGTGTTCGTATTTCGAATACTAATTAGGCCTGCTTTGTTCGTGTTTTGTGATTATAGCTAGCAACATAATGTATCTGCATTTTATTAAACATGGCAGACACAATGTTGCTTAACAGATTAATTAGAGAGGTCAGTTGATTAGGCCAAATAGGCTACTTCAGGATAGGCGCCTTGTAAAATGGATGCCCACCAGTGATTTAATTCAATATCAACAATTTAAGCCAAGTTGTATCTGTGCTTTCCCTGTTTCTGTCCAGCCGCCACTGCTACGGGCGTGTGTTAGGTGTGTTCCTAACATACGCCCTCGAAAACAGCAATAGCGTAAAAATTGTAATTTCTCATACTTGAAACTATATTTTCCCCACTTTAAACAAAAAGGAGAATTAATATAAATGTAAAGATTAGTTGATTGAGAATGGATCAACAGTTTGGTGGTCTGCTTGTCTGATATTGAGTGTGAACAGCACCCTTTTCTATACTTTAAATGATCCTTTGCTTATTTAGACACATTCATTATTCATATAACGTATCCATGAAGTCCTGCTTTGCTCTGTACATGGGAAAAGTCCCTCATCTGCATTTGAGCGATTCTACCAAACCTACAGTAGGAGTAATGGTCAGTTGGTGCTTTTATTCAAGGAAAACAGCAGTATAAACTGAACATGCCTTTTAATGTGGACCAACTGATTTCACATTACAACAGGATCATTTGATAACGGTTGAACAGTATCCTTTTCTACTGGCTAAGCTGAAGTGTTTTTCACAGTACACCGATAGCGTAGATGCAAGATGCAGGCTTTCAGTACACACCCCTGCTTCCTCTCATAGATGATTGCACTTTCATTATCTTTGAATTCCCTCAGTCAGTGGGGCGTATGGCAATGACTTACCTATGCTCGCCAGCTGCTTCTGACAAGAACATAAACCATAGATTGTATATATAAATGGACAAGCCCTCCGTGACCTCACCCATAGCTTTTCTCAAGAATGGGTTTGATCGCCGCCCTGTGCTGGCTCTGGCCGTCGCCATCTTAGTAACCCACTCCACCTGTAATGCCCCCCTATCTCACTAATTGGTTGTGAGTAAGGTTGTGGCAAAATAGCCTCTTTGTTCCTGATAGGATGACAACCTATTTAGCCGCGTGAGCGCCAAAGATTCTGGAGCGCTGCACTCCAAAAGATTTGGCGCACACACAGGTATAGCATTAGCTAAAATGGATAGGTTTTTGAAAATTACGTTACCTGTCCTTGGTGTTTGGTGGGTCTCTAAATAGATTAGTCCTCTCTAGGTGGGTCTCTAAATAGATTAGTCCTCTCTAGGTGGGTCATGGCCACAAAACTGTTTGGAAACCCCTGCATTAGAAGACATTCAACCTTTCCTGTTTATAGATCTCAGCGAACGTACCTTCAACATTTTCTTAAACTTTTTAATAGTAGCTGAGCCACAAGCTGTTGCATGTGCACACGCTTGTACACACACAAACACACACACACACACACACACACACACACACACACACACACACACTTTGCACGCTGGAAACTGTATGACTGTGACAAGCTGGTATTTACCTCGCCTTGTGCCTCTCTCTGCCTGTTTGATTGCCCACGCCAACCCCCCACAACAACCCCCCTCACGCCACACTCCACTTTCCCCCATTGCAATCGACTTGGGAGCGGAGCAGTGTGCTCACTGAGTCAGAAAATCATATTTGAATACACAGCGAGTAGCGAGCTAATCCCAAGCCGGCACACATTTGGACTGGACTGGTACCTCTCTCCTGCCTACATCCCTGTCTCATTCCTGCAGTATGTTTGGTGAGATTAGACAAGTCGCTTGTATCTTACATAAAACATCCAATAGTAGCCTAGATGGTGCTGAGTTTGTTGACGGCCAAATTACTACATGCACGTCACTTTAGAATGGGGGTGTAAAACTCAATCATGTTCAGTCACATAATAGAGAATTGTGAATCAAATCAAGACATGTATAATGGTAAAAATGTTCCGAGCTGTTGGCTTATTCTATTGTAGCAAAATATATAATGCTTAGTGCTGTAATACAAAAAATAATTATACCTACTGTATCTTCCCACGTGACATTTCATTCAGACATGTTTTCTATTTTCTAATTATTACTTTTTTTTCTCTTATGGGCAAAAAAGCAACACCATTTTGTTCTTTGTTTAACACAGTGCAGTTATGAGAGCCGGAACGAAATCGAGATGAGCCTTGAGTTTGACATGTATGCTTTAAATAAATGTTGCAAGATGTTTACCTCAAATTGTCCTGAACAGGTGTAACCAGACCATATTCACTTTGTGAATAGTTCTAGCCACGCTCCATTGGGAAGTAGTAGTTTGCTACTAATGGGGTTAGACCTCTGGTTAATTTTAAAACTATTGGAGCAGCTATTAATCAATTGGTCTTGCTGCAACTGTTTTGGTCATCTCATCTACCTCTACCAGTATTTAGAAACACGCTTGACTTCAAAGTCATCTCACTAACCCACCCTGATGACATTGAAATCAATTGAGCTGAGAGCAATAGGCTACTGAACCAATACAAGCAACAGAAACATTTGTGATGCAAACCATTAAACATTAATTTTGGTATCTACTAGTAGCTTCTCTGTTTGGAGTTTTGGACTGTAAGCATTTCTATATTTTATTGAGCTTGTCACCATGTGCAATACAGTACAATCCTTCTGCAGTTTATCGCTGTAAAAAAAAATCCTGTAAATGTTACGGTAAAAAACGACAGCTGTGGTTGCAGGAACTTCACCATAAAAAATGCGGTAAAATTTCAACATGAAAACAAAATGGTAGAAACCCATATTTTTTATGGTTTTATATCAGTAGTTTGTGATTCAATTCAACTCGATGCTAATTTACGGTCCAGCTTTACTAATATAATAAAATAGATTCTGATATAAATAGATGTACCTCCAACTGAGTACCAATGTGTACCTTCAAATTGTGCAGTGTAACTGCTGACCGCTGAATGGTGGATTGGTGGATGAATGATGGCCTTAATCTGACTAATTTCTTAATGGCGTGTTTGTTTACAATTTAGCGCCACAACAAAGAAACCTAATTTCTGTAAAAAAAATAAAAAAATAAAAAAATAAAACACTTAACTCCGACATACAAATAAGGCATGAAAAGCTCACCTTGTCAACGACAGCATTCTCCAGTAATCACAGAGTAGCCATAGGTGTCCAAAGCCCATTGTTCCAGTAATCAGCACTTAGGCTGCCCGCGAGCACTCCACACTAATTTCATACAGGAGCTGATGACTTCGTCTGCACAAATCTGCATATTATGTTGGAGACAAACAAGACCCCTTCGAGGGGTCTACAGTACCAGCAGTGCAGCAGCTGACTGGCGTCCTATGGAACATGCCGGAGATGTCTTCTAGGCTTCTGTAAACGCTCTCTGCTTCTCCCCTGCGATACAAACACAGTGGAAACCTACTAAAGTAGGTTAAGGGGAATCTGCAGTGCTCCACTAACCCGCCAACCAGTAAAAAGGCACAAATATGAAAATACATGTTTTATGTTAAATAACCAATACCAGTAAAAACTATATATATGTGTGTATATATAGAGAGAATGGAAATCAGCCTCCTTAACCACACCCTCTAACCCTTTTATAGCAACAATAACAAACCCTTATTGGGCATGATACCTCTTCCGCCTTCCTTCTTCTTCTGTGTTAACACCTCGTGTCTGATATAATTGTATTCATCGCCCTCTATTGGCCAGGAAATTAGTAGTAATACTGGTAACGTAGATATAAAAGTGAGGTGTGGCTTGTACACGTACATACATCAAAGAACAAATAATAAAAAGCATAACAAATAAAGTAACATTATTATAATCTCACACTAATAACGGTCAATTCATCTTTTTGAAAGGGTAGCCTACTGAAAGGGTTGGAGCTCAACTTCTATGTACCGGAGCCCAGCTTCCGCCTCGCTCCGGCCCAGTTTAATCCCTGAGCTACAAGGATAGCAATATCTGTATATGTAAAACATACAGTGTGTGAAGCAAACCTTTTCGTCGGGGCAAACGATCAGATCGCTGTATTGTTGTAACACAAAGGCTGAAGTGTTCCTTCTGTTGTCCCTGACACACTGTCACCGGATACTCTGACCAACTTGATTCATCACTACTAATCTGTATAATTGCTTAGAATAGCACCTGGTTGCATTACAGTCAGAATGACCTTCCGTTTGCATGCAGCCTATGGTTAGCCGATTGCGCTGAGCTCCATTTAGCTGCCATTGTGATTTCAGGCAAAACAATAATATTAATCTATTTTCGTCATCAAACGGTTCGTGTGACTACAGAAGAGTGTTTCTGCCGCTGTTGAGGGAAATGGGCATTAAAAGGCGGCATGGCGCCAGCCACCGTCAACCCCCCTACAGCGTCTAAACAGAGCTGCTCTCCATCTTTGTCATTGCAGACGACGGCTAGTGAATGCTGAGCAGCACGGACAGAAGCTGCCTCTCAACCTAGAACAGACATTTATTTATTCTCCCTCTCTCTCCCTCTCTCCCCATCTCTCTTTCACTATATCATATGTTTTCTTTCTTCTTTTTATCTCTATCCTTACCTCTCTAAGTTCCTTTCTCTCACTGTGATACACGCAGACACACACACCCTGCAAAAAAAACCACACGCAATTATGGTCACTAATGCAAACAGTGCACACACACCTAAAGTTTTCAATTCAAAGTACACACATGCGCACACACACACACACACACACACCCTTTCAGCAGGAAAGAATACCATCTGCAGGCTTTTTAGGCCACCAGACACTGACATTGTTTCTAAGGACTAAAGTCTTCTTTAATAGCGGAGGCGAGAAGCGTAAAGCTCTTTGGCCAGACCTCATAGCAGCTGTGGCATGAAAAGGCTTGTTGCTTAATAAACATAAACATCTATTGTGCAAAACTCAAATTGCTGTATCAATAGAAATGGGTGCCCGTTTTAACCCAGTTAATTGATGTAAAACTAGCTCATTTGAATGCCAGCAGACATTGGCAGAGATTAAACTATACCAAGTCTTAGATTTTCTACAAGTTACTCTAAAGAAGTTTAATCTCCTCAGTAATATGTATGTTTGCAAAAGGCAGTGACATATATAAAATTCTTAAATTGACTGGCTATACTGACACACATTCTTTATGTATTTAACTGGGATTGGATCTGAAAGCACTCAAATGGCTTGAGATCCATCATGATATCAAGTTATAATCCTACCAACCTATCAACAACACAATTCGCTTTTAAACATCTATGGTCTATGGCTGTTTGCTAGCCTCAAAGGATCAGCGCTGTATCTTAATTCCAATCAAGCCTGTTAACTTGTTCACGCGTGTGCGAGATTAGCCTTGTGCTTTTAGCTCACTACGTGGGTCAGTGTGTCCAAAAGATGTGCGCTTTGCAATCACTGTCTGTATCTTGAGTCAGTCTGTCAGGGTGGGGCGATTGTGAGTGAGGGCTTTGCAGGAATGGGGATGACAGATTATAAACACAGGGAAGGTTGTGATGAGGTTACCAGATATAATACCACACCAGCAAGACCCTTCCTCACCCTTAAAGTATCTCTTAACCTCTCTTAGGCAGAAGGAAAATGTTATCTGTGTGGGTGGAAAAAAGTCCATCTGTGTGTTTTATTTATTGGATCAAAGTACGCCGTGATGGAAGTTTACAGTAGTTATTGTAGTTAGCTGTCCAGTATGGTGACCCTTTACTATAATTTGGGCTAGATACAACATACAGAGTACCAATGTATGGTGTAACATGGCAGAACGAATTAACTCATTCATAACTGTTTATTAAAATGGTTTTAGGATTCTATTTTTTATTATGCCATTGATGCATTAACAGGGGTTATGGAGAGGTTGTTAATATTTTAACTCAATCAACAAAAAAAAAACACTTCTCCCTACAATGCCATAGGGTACTCTCTCAGAAACCCACCCCACACATTGGAAACACATTAACAAGGCTGGGATAATGTTATGTGGTGCATAGGGATGGGACGGTTTATAATATCATAATTTATCGTGATGAAAGCACTGACGATAATCGTATCGTGGTCAACGTCCATTATCGTGATATTCGTGAATATCCTCACATTATGGCAATTTTCACAAGTGACTTGTAAAAAAGCTTTGTAGCTCACTTGTGCAGTCCAATTGTATTGTTTGTATTGAAGTGTGATGCATGTCCCGCTAACCCATTGCACAGAAAATAATATTCTCCATGCGTGATTGAGTGTGAAAATGATTATGTCCACACAGTGTTATCTCCACACAGTGCTTCTGAAACAAACTTTGGTTCAGGCAAATTGCGATGACTTGGCGATGAGTCACTCACAGCAGACGCGTTTTTTACGAGGAAACAAAATTGATCTCATCGCATCTTCAAATCGCCTCCCATCCTCGACGTCAGGTATCCCATAGCTTTATTGATCCTGCTCCTTCGCCCGACATAGTTTTTATATCCTTCATGAATCAATTATTTTGATCACGTTAGATATCACAAATTATTCTTTACAGCCCTTTTAGCTGGGCTCTGGTCCAGCCAGGTATTTGACTCCATTCACAATGCCACTCATTCAGTTCAGCTGGAGATGGGAGGGGCCAGGGCGTCCTGAAGTTACAGCAGCCAATGAGAATACCATCTGTCCAATACAAAATCAAATCTATTAGTCTCTAATTAATTAATTGATCTCTAATTAACTCTATCGTAATGACTGCCATCTCAAATAGGTTTAGTTTAGTGATTCAATGCATTTTCCAGTACAGCAGCATAGTGATATTCTTGGATGACCTTTGCTCTGTGGAACTATGTTACCGGGTAACAGCGTAGTAACGCACATGCATGAGGCCTTTATGTACCTTTCTGTTTCTGTTTCATCTGTGTGTCTATCAGACAGTTTTTACACAGCATCTTTTGTGAAGAATTGCAATAAAAGGTGTGCTAGTCAATACAATGGAATTAAAACAATAAAATTCAACAATAAAGTGAAAATTGTGATATAATAAATAAATAAATGCTAAATAAAATGAAATTTACTGGATTAAGTTAAATAGTGTGTATTAACTGTGAAAATGTTTACGCAGGGGGCAGGATAGTTTACTGGTCTGTGTGTTGGTCTCTATGGTCTCTGTGGTGTCTTTGGTCTGTGTTGTCTCTATGGTCTCTATGGTCTATGTGGTCTCTGTGGTCTCTATGGTTACTAGAGATCCCATGGCACTTATCATAAGAGTAGGGGCGTTAACCCCGGTGTCCTGGCCAAATATCCAACCTGTCCTCCCATACCATCATGGCTACCTAATCATCCCCAGTTATCAATTGGTTCGTCTTCCCTCTCTCCTCGCCCCATAGCTACTCCCCAGGCTGTTGCTGCAAAAGAGAATATGTTAAAATGAAGGTCAAACGCACCAAAAGTAAGGACATTTGTGAACCCTCGTGGGATCAGCTTGGGCGTGCTGTTCGTGCCAGAGTGACCAACAAAACCACGTTGCCCCCCCACGGCAGTGTGACCAGGGTGGGGAGCAGGAGGAGGTGCCAGGCTGTAGTGGCTGTGCATGGTTCTTCCATCTGCTACTGCCGCTGTTTGTTAAATTAATACATTGTTAAATTGCCAATATGCCTTGACTTCAATCATTTAATCCACCAAACGACACCAAACAAGAGTCAACAGCCAAGGAAAGCTGTTTGGCATTGCCAGAGAAGATTTGGCGAATGTTTCATGGGCGCAGCCCACATGCTCAGCTCTGCTGCTCATCCCACAAATGGATGTTCCTTACAAACGTGGCACCATTTAAAAGAGAAATAATTCAGGCTTTGCAGTGTTGTGAGGATTTTTGAAGAAGAAATCATCTACCAAGCGCACGTGTCCTTACTTTTTGTGTTATGTTTAGATTGCTTTCAGTCCCTGTGGCAGGCTGTTCCAGAACATACTTTTCTCCTCAGAAATTACACGGACCCCATGGGAAACATGTCTCTCTCTGCTTCATGATCTGTCCCTGGTTCCCTGCCTCGTTTTATACCATTCCTCTCCGTTTGTGTGCAGTGTGCGTGTTCCCACTCGATGGAGAAAGCCTCTTCGCCAAGGCTTTTTTTCGTGAGATGATCTGGATAAGACTGCATCCATAGCATTAGGCAGGAAAAACTCATTCCCCCCCATAACCCCTCGAGTATTAACTCATTGCTTTTGCTCAAAAGCGAGAAGTTAAAAGGAGAAAAGGCATGTTGAGAACTTCCAGCTGCGTATCTGGTGGTTACAGCACTTTTACACCTCATCGGTGGCCTTTAATGATGCTATCAAGAAAAGCAGGTGGTTTTGGTGCAGCCCATAAGCTCTGCATTGCAGGGGCATGCATACTGACGCACTAAACACAGATTGTGGACTGTAGGTGTCATCTCATTGCATTTAGATTACCTGCACAGCCGTAACCTTTACTGAGGCAAAGCCTCGTGCATGATGATAACGCGAAGACCCCCAATTATACGTTTTTTTGTGTCAAATGTAGACGGCTCCAAGTGTTTATTCTCACTTTAAAGTCTGTCATTGCTTTTACATATAAGTGAATCATGCCATTTTAGTCCAATACTGTGTGTTTTTGTGCGTTTTACTTTTGGATATTTAATTTTCTTATGTAAATTTAGCAAAAGCTTGTAAATTCAAACACAAAGACACATTTTGATCAAACAAGACAGCCGGGTGAAATGGTTGATGGGTTCTGAAATGTTTCACTTCCTACTAGTAATGACATTTGTTTCTGTTGTTGCTAAGCAATGAATACTGCCCTAGTCAGAAAGCAAAGAATTTAGGATCCCATTACTTAGCCAGAAAATCCAGCACTTTAAAGCTAGGCTTAAAAGGTTCCAGACATCCCAGCCTTTTACACTGTTTTACATGACATTGGTTGGTTTCAGGGTTCGGGAAACATGAGGGCCCACTGTTTTGGACAGATACACAAAAACAGTGCGATGATTCCCCTCTTTGCCTTGATTCATATGCTAATCCCAAACCCCTGCACGTTCCATGTAATTACTGAGTCCAGCTTTACTCCACTGACCAGAAGAATGCTCAGAGACCCCCACTGGGAAAAGGTTGAGGCTGACACACACACACGCACACACACACACACACACGCACACACTCAAAGATATAATTAGCCAGAAGGGTACCAACACACTTTTATGACACCTGACATGCTGAATGTTAGCGTTAATGAACATTGGCTGGCTTTGAGAATTATTAGCCTGCTAGTGTGTGTGTGGGTGTGTGTCCACCCTCCCCTGTGACTAATGTTTCATATGCAGCAGTGAGGTCATCTATAAATAACAACGTGATGTTCATTTACCAAGCGGGGATGGGAAACTCGTGTCTGGGCAGATGGATGGCCGGGTGTGAGTGTGTGTGTGTGTGTGTGTGTGTGTGTGTGTGTGTGTGTGTGTGTGAGTGTAAGGGCCCTAGTGTAACAATATAAACGCATGGTCTAAAGCGCAAGGTGCAAATTGGATCAAATACACGTTTGCTATTTTAACGGCAGATAAACGGTCAGTACGTCGGGCGCATGATTCGAAAGGGTTGGACTTACCCTTTTCATTATTATTCATGGGTGTGTTTTGGGCGTAACATACGATAAACCAAGTTTCATCTCCCATTCCCTTTTAAAAATCCCGACAGCTACTTTTACACAGAGTTCAAAGTTAAAGGGACAATCCTCGGCTGTGTCACAGTATAGGTTGGTTGTAGCAGTGGGGTAAGACGCTGTCTACCCAGCAGACCACATCCCAAGGGTCCTGAGTTTCTAACCAAAGCAACCATGTTGGTTGTGATGCTGTTGATTTCAACCGCAAGGCTACCACCACACACATCTACAGCAGGACCCCCGCCCCCCTCCTTCCCAGTGCCCACACAAACACAGATTATGTGAGTCTCTTATGTCCTGTCTGCTGCTCACCAAATGTTGGATTATTTAGGGGTCAGAGTTCACAAAGCCATGAGAAACAATAAATCGAGGTCGTTGGTGTTGAGTGAGCTGGCTTTATTGCCGAGCTGAACCTCAGGTTTGAGAAAGAGGCTAACCACAGGGCATTGTTCCATAGCGTTGGGGCACACAGCCAACTATTATTATGAATGGCAACAGGAAATATTTTCCCATTGAGCCAAAGATAAAGTAGCCTATTAACTGTGCACAGTTTTAAAACAAACATCTTTATTTCAATACAATGTACAAATACTTTATTTCTGTTAGTTACTGCTTAAATGCTTTCTACATTCAGTATCTGATCAATATACAGTACTGTATACACCTTATATTAATTTCAGTATTGATATACTGTGTGATCAATGGTGAAATTAGACTATACTTTATACAACTTTTCTTATCAGTAACTTATTGGTTGTCTCTATCAGCCTCTCAGAGACATTTAAACAGAAAATCACCCTTGAGCAAGCAAGTGCCATTCAGACACCCATCATTATAAACTGAATTCATGGAGAATTATTGTAACTGGATGAAGGAGCCGAACACCGAATAAAATTATTTTTATTTCTTTAGTATTTTCTTTGGTACTTTCACCGGTCAATGCAACAAGGCTTAACAACAATATCTACTCAAGTCTCTATTTCCCTTGAATTGCCTGTTATGACTAAGTTCTCATAAACATTGCATAATACCTAGGGGGAGGGGTGCGGGGCTTAGCAACACAACATAATGAGAAATAGCTGCAGGATGCAGCTCTCGATGAAACTCTGACACTGCAACATTTTTTCTGCCCCCTACAAAAAAAAAGTAAAACCATTTCCTTATCAGAGAAATAGTTCCATTTCCTCCTTGAATCCATGGCGGGAGGGAGAGGAAATACAATAGTGAAATACGTTGTTTTAGCTTTAAAAGAAGGTCTCGATGCTTGTGATTTATGTAGTCCGTCATTTCCAACTGCCTTGCTTGCAAAGTCAGAACGCTGAGTAGCGACTGGCTCAGCCCCTTCTCCACCCCTCGACTTTCTCCGCAGATGGTACAGTCCATTTAAATAGGCGCTTGTCATCTCTCGGTGCTCTGTGTCCTTTCAACAGTCAGCTACAGGGAGCACATTTCAGAGGGAGTGCTGACTCTCTCCAACACATACTCTCTCTCTCTCTCACACTCTCACACGCACACACATATTCCTGACTCTCCAACACATACTCTGTCTCTCTCTCACACACACAATATACCTGACTCTCGTGCACTGACACCCATACGGACGCGCGCACACGCACACACACACACACACACACGCTCTCCAGACAACACGCCGCTTGCAACAGAGAAGTTTACACAGCACCTCTCCCTGAGCTGGAGTCCACTCTCCTTAAAGGACAAAACCGCTTTGAGGATTATCCTGCATTTTTGACCAACGGAAAGGGGAGCTGGGAATTACAGCGGCAGGACACAGGACATAGGACAGAGGAGACAGGCTCACAGGAGAGAGGACATAGAACATAGGACACAGGAGACAGGACACAGGACAGAGGAGACAGGCTCACAGGAGAGAGGACATAGGACACAGGAGACAGGACACAGGACAGAGGAGACAGGCTCACAGGAGAGAGGACATAGGACATAGGACACAGGAGACAGGACATAGGACACAGGACAGAGGAGAGAGGACACACGGCATAGGAGAGAGGAGACAGGCTCACAGGAGAGAAGACATAGGACACAGGACAGAGGAGACAGGCTCACAGGAGAGAGGACATAGAACATAGGACACAGGACACAGGACACGGGACAGAGGAGAGAGGACACAGGACATAGGAGACAGGAGACGAGACACATAGACAGGACACAGCAGAGAGGACACGGGTCACAGGTCTGTGTGCGGTCCAGCGGGAGGCATGACACCCTGTCTGCGCGCCCATCTGCTCCCCAGGCGAAGGTCTTGAAGATGATGGAAGACAACAGCCAGCTGGCCCAGCGCATCGACGGGGCCATCCAGTCGGCCAGCCAGGAGGTGACCAACCTGCGCTCCGAGCTCAGCGCCACCAGCCGTCGCCTTGCCGACCTGGCGGCCGGCGACGTCTCCGCCGGCACCATGGCGATGGAGAGGCACCAGCACAACCACCACGGTAGGATGGCAGTGTGTAGTGTGTAGTGTGTGTGTGTGTGTGTGTGTGTAGTGTGTGTGTGTAGTGTGTGTGTGTGTGTGTGAGTATGTGTAGCGTGTGCACATGTAGTGTAATATGTGTATGTGTGTGCGTTAGAGTGGAGAGTTAGTGTCTCCATACTGTAGTCAGTCAGTGTGTCCATACTGTAGTCGGTCTGTTAGTGTGTCTATAATGTA
>JAODOY010029413.1:0-22631 GCA_025399855.1 Forbesichthys papilliferus | reverse complement strand
TGTGTGTGTGTGTGTGTGTGTGTGTGTGTGTGTGTGTGTTTTTGTGTGTGTGTGTGTGTGTGTGTGTGTGTGTGTGTTTGTGTGTGTGTGTGTGTGCGTGTGTGTGTGTTTGTGTGTGTGTGTGTGTGTGTGTTTGTGTGTGTGTGTGTGTTTGTGTGTGTGTGTGTGTGTGCGTGCGAGTGTAGAAAGATACATCAAACACTGGTGAATTACAAACTAATGTTAACTAATAACATTCTGTGATGTAGATACTGGAGGGTAATTCTGTTGAGAACAGACGTTTGTATTTAATCCAGAAAATATAATGGAGCTACAAATGAAGGAACACATTCTTGTTCATGTTGTGGGAATATTCTGGAAGCTGATATGAATGATTTTGGTATCTGATTTAAATGAAGATCCCAATTGGACAGCATATTTCTATATAGTATTTATTATTTTTTATTATTATTATTATTATTATTATTATTATTATTATTATTATTTGGAAGACATATCATAATATCTTCTGTATGTATGTTTTACTGTACAGTATATTTTGCTACTGAAACAGAAAGTTAAACTGCAATACGTATTATCACCAGCAGGGGACAGCACAATGCTATTGCTCTCAGCTCTCAGTTTTCTATGCTGTTTGTCATTTTATTTTATATTATGGCTTTAATTTAACCAACCATGAGAAATGTTTTGTAAAGCCTTTCTCCAATTGTCTGTGTCCCATGTTGCTGTGTCATATGACCTTGTCTCAATATGAATACAGTATTAACACAAGCCTCTGACACCTGTTGCTTTGACATCATACTACAAATATTTCAATAAAAGTGGTGGAAAGCATCTGAATTATATTATATTATTATATATATCATATATTATAGCGGATTTTTAAGTTGTGCTTATTGGATGGATATTTTTGGGTTTTAAAATAAGAAATAAACAGATTATTCCATCTGATGTTCCAACATTTTTCGATTTTCATAAGCTTTCAAAAGCTTAAATTAACTGACTAACTAAAACATGCTTCTTGCATCTTTAAAAATATATATTTATTGGGTCATGATGGGTAGTGTATACATAATGGGGTTAATATTGGTTCGAATTAGCTCTCAAATATCCTTATACTGTTTAAGGTTCAGAATGGCTTTCAAGCGCCAGAGGAAATAGCCACTATTTTACACATACAAACACATACACAGTGGTGTGGTGTGGTGTGGACATATACAATTAATGAGCATACCTTTTTTGCACATAACTGACCTGGTAAAATACTGAACTGCATGTAAACAGTCTCATATGTGACTAAATACAAAACGTTATATAATGAATTGAACAGGTGCCGACAGACCAACAAACACAACATTATACAACACTGTGTATTGAGATGACTAACTGCAATTAAAACATCCTGTTTACAGATGGCTTTAGTTTAGCCACGTGTTGACGCACCCACGTGTTATGAGTATACATAAAAAACACGCGCGCGCGCACACTTGCACACACACTTGCACACACACTTGGGCTCTAATCTCTTAATACCCTCCAGTGAGAGTTACGTAGAATGGCTGTGTTGTGCAGAACGATATGGGCACAGATGAGGGTGTGTAAGCAAAGACAGTGATTGGGGGGAAAAAAGCAATCTATTTCCACCATCTTACCTCACACTTCAAACAACCACCTAGTGGCTTTTAAGCAAAACGAATAAAAGAGAATTAACTCTTTTGGGGGTTTTTTTGTACAGGATTTCAGTTTGTCAGTATGGATTGCAGTCAGGTCTATTTTGAGCGAACAGCGATGTAGCACTGTATTTTATTTGTACTTCTTGCGGTTTGACCTCACTGTTAACAGTTTACACACCCAGCCCCTGTTTAAAGTTTTATCACAGACGCCAGACCTACAATGCTACGGCCACGGAAACTGCTGACATCGGCATCTCTCAGCATCATATATTTGACCATTGCAAATAATGTGAATACCTTCTGGACTGTTCTAGGGGGTATAATTTAACACTGTTTATATTTAGCCATGAACATTAAATTATTATTAGTATGAGAACCCTGGTTGGAGATCATTGCTGGTGGGAAAAGGGAGTGAACACATTAGTTTACAGTGAAAGTGTTTCACTCTTCTTGTCCAAAAGGGGCAGTCTAACTGTATCCCATTCCATATGCACATGTATGTGCTATGCTATTCACATTCAAAATGTACTCAGTGTGGTGTGACTTTTTAGGACTAGGTTGTTTCTCAGACAGATCTTATTCATTTATTCTTTCATTCATTCATTTTCATTTCATTTCATTATCAAAACAAATACTCAGATTTTATAAAAGTCTCAATATTATAATATTGTATAATTATGATACTGGGTCTTACGCACTATGAGTAACCCACACAAATAACATAATAGAATACATTAAATAACATCAAAATAAGAGATATGTGAAAATACATATGTGGAACGTGATACATGTATCATGTCACAGGTTCATGTTGGAGGTTGGGTCGACTCAGTTGGCTGAAGCTGGGTTTAATGTGGGGACCCCACATTGTGCAGTCTGAATGCGGCCAGATCAAAGGAAAGCTTAAAGCGCAGTGTGCTGCACTTTGGGCGGATGAGATATGAGACGTGAGTTGGAGGTGTATCCACTCATTGCAAAGAGGATGATGGAGAAGGTATTCTGTTAAAGCCTTCATCCTGCCTTGTCTCCATGGACTCCAGTCCAATAACAAAGACAGGTTTTCTCTCCAGCATCCCTAAAACAGTCTACCACACAGTCTATTCCATCCCAAAAGCCACCAGGACTAATGAAACAGCCACGGTCTCATATTTACTGTGTCCATCCTGCCAACTACATTATATAGCACAGGAGCATGATTGCTCATTTGATTTAATGCTTGTTGTCCATGTTCCTCGTGATTGAATAGTGAAGAGCATTGTGTTACTTCATAACACATTTCAGGAGCCGACATACAGTACTGCACAGCATGTTGTTTCCACACACTAATGCAACACACACACACACACGCATGAGGAAACAGTTGTGCAGTAAGTAAAGCGGGGACACAGTTGATCCAGAAGTTGCTGGTTTGAACCCTGCTCCTCATTAAGTGTGGAGGTGTCCTTGAGCAAGACACCTCATGTCACACCTCATGTCACCTCATGGCTGACGCCAACATGTATGACTGCGTGTGTGAATGGGTGAATGCGAGGCAATCCTATATAATGCTTTGAGTGGCCGGATGCGCTCCATTAACACACACTCAGTCAGCAGATATTGAGCATCTCCATTTGATTAAGCCTTAGTGAAAGGGTTGTGAGGCCTTAGCCCCTTGTTGGCTGGGAGTTAACATGATAATACTATTTGCGCGCTTGTTCAATAGAACTTTTTCTTACTTCGAATGCTTTGTTTATGAAACAAGGGCTCCAGTGGGTGGGCGGTTTAGTTCCAGCTTGTGGATGGCAGGGGGCATTTTGGAGAGCAAAGTAGATCAGTTGTATCATCCTCCTTAGGAAATATAGCCAACATGGCTCCATAGCATCCTTCTGATTAAACACGACAAAAGGAAAATAAAACTTGCCTCCACACCATGTCACTGGTTAAATTAAACACACCCACTTGGATGGCTGGTGTGTGTGTGTGTGTGTGTGTGTGTGTGGGCGGTGCACATATTGGCATGATTTAGGCTGAAACTCAATTTGCCTGTGCATACAAATACTCTATTTAAAATATATTTGATCAGCTAACACCATGGACATCTGTTTAAAGCAGTTTCCACATTTGAAATATTAATCACATATAATAAACAATAAAATAATAATAATAATACTATTAATATTAATAATAATAATAATAATAATAATAATAGTGCAGTAATAATGATAATAATATTAGTATGTTAATCATAATAATAATGTCAGGGTTAAGAGCTATGTTTATTGCTGTGTAAACACTAAGATTATGTTGCTCTCTATGCTTGGCAAAACAGCATGGACACTAAAATGTGATTTTGTTTGTCCACGTGTTTTCGTGTGTGTTTCAGTTTCTTGGGGCGTTGTGTCACCGTGTGCACGTGTGTTCGCGTTAGCATGCGGCACACTTGTCTATGCACACAGAAATCAAAGGGCCTTTCAGCGAGGGGAGCTGCGTCGAGGCCTTCATCTCTCTTAGCCAGACAGAGTTGTGTTGCCATAGAAACGCCTGTTGCACGAAGGTTCCATGAATCTTTCAGCAACCCCTTTATTTTGCCCATCCACAGGGGATCTTTTCATAACCCGCTCTACCAGCAGAAGAACACAAAGAACCCTCCCCTAGCGGAGAGAGCGTGTCCAATTGTCTGAAGACTTGGTAAGGTCTCTTTACAGTTTGTCACTACTGAGAACGAACCTCTCGGAAAAATGGTTGAAACAGAAAACAAACAAACAAACAAAGAGACATAGAGCTAGCAGCATGCATGCTAACGAGATGTTTACTCGGAGGTTATGTAGAGGAGAGCGCAGCTAGTTTTCAGTAGGCTACAGCACGATTGTGAGGCATGCATCCTTGGTTTGAATACATGAATGTTCAAGGCCACATATGCAGCACTAAGCAGAATTCAACTGACAATGGAGTGCTCGGAAATCACATTCATCACTGAAATTTAAAAAAGTCACAACTCTCAATTTATAGTAACCCCGCTCAGGACCAGTGTTGGGCATCTTACTCAAGATTTATAATAAATTACTATTTACTTATTACTCCTTTAAAAAGTAATGAAATTATTTTACTTATTACTATGTATTCAAAGTAATAAGAAATGATTAGTTACATTGCAATATTACTTTCACAATCACTACCCTATCTCACCCCTTCCAAAAAATGACATCCTATGTAGCCAGCTCATTTTAGAATTGAATCATTTTTATTGGAACAATACGTCAATACAATACAGGAGTCAACAATCAGCCAAAGTGAAAACATTGCATCCTCTCAAACCAGATGATTGGACAGGTTGGTTCAATTAGCCTACCCTAAGTTTGAAAGGAAAGCATTGTTCTTGTAATGCAATTATGCAGCATTACTTAGATTAGTAATTGTAATATTATTACTGTTTTGGAAATAGTAATTAGTTACAATACTAATTACTAAAAAAAGTAATGATATTACAATAGTTACTAGTAACTAGTTACTGCCCAAAACTGGTCAGGACACATACAATCCAGTATAGTAGTGCTACTGTAGTAATGAGGCATAATGTATACAGTAGACTAATCAATGAAAAAAAAATAGAAAAATAAAGTAACATTCTGTTTTTGTCCAAAAATATTTATTGTCCCAAGACAGTCTTGAAAAAGACATTCCTAATCTCAGAAGCCATTCCTGGTAAAATAAAGGTTTATTAATAATAATAAATATGTTATCATAAAAACACCCCCAGAATTACAAAAAGCGGTTTATTCCTCAAATCATATTTCAGAGCCAGTGTTGGCTCCGATACAGTAAACAGCAACTGCACCACCACCAATCAGCAGGCATAGAAAGGGGCCAGGAATTGACATGTATTCCAGCGGCATGTGCAAGAAAGACTGTAAGAGAAGAGGAACCATTTCAGAAAGCTTATTCTTCTCAGATTGGGAGATTTTGTTGGTGAAACATTGCATGTAAGATAAGTTAAGATTACATAAAATAAGAATGATAATGCTTTATTGACATGTAGCTAAAGTCTAAATACTCCAACAGGTGTTATGTCAACAGAATATGCCTGGGCACTAGCACCTACATAATCCACTGTGCTACACAAGGCTACGTTTTAATTTATCTGAAAGTCATTCACTGCCATCTCACTTTTAAATCAAGATAACTTTGAACTAAAGATGCGTTTTGTGATTTGCTCAATGCTTAAATGTAAGTAACAAAATAATGAAATAGTCTTGAACTTCAGTAGAAAACAAATGCTTTATACTATATATATTAAGTATTGCAACTGATTTGTGCACAACCTGCAGAATTTTTTTTTTTTCATGAGGCATATGACTTTTCCAAAGCCAGATTTGAGAATAAGGGTAAAAATGCATTTAATACCGCTTTACCCTCAAAGTAATTCTGAATTCTGTGACTCAAACATGAGGTAGTTTTATGTTTGATTAATCAAAGTACATATTAAATCCTATGTTCATTTAATTGTGTGTGATTTACACAGCCTAAGACACCATTTTGCACAATGATAGCATACTTTGCTTTGGCATAACATTAAAATGACAATTACTTTCAGCAGAGGGAGCATAAAAACATTAGCCTTTCAGTTTCATTTCGCCGCAAGAATCAGTCTGGAGAGCTTGGAAATCGAGGTGTTTCAAGCCGGTAAACCTTGTGTGTTGCCAATCAGTGTCATAATTTACCTACGGGCGTGGTTTAGGTGTGACATATAGGCAACTTGAAATCAACGCGAGTACAAAAATGGCTAGATATAATACATTATAGCATCGGTTTTATTACGTAGAATTTATTAGTGGAGCAAAGGCTTTTTGTCAGCATCCAAGATGGGTATAGCCCCTGAGCAAGCTACCTGCAGCCGACGCACATGCGGCTTGGTTGGTCTATTCAACAAACCTTCTTGAGCAGTACACTGAAGCAGCTGTGCTCAGTCGTGCACAAGCCCCAGGACAAAGACCAGAGACCTACTGTATGATTTATGTTATAGTTTTATGAGTAGGAGTTCTATGTTGTATTAAACTCTATGCTGATTGGTGTACTGCTGCCCTGGGTGCTCTGTTCCAGACAACCTGACACTTTTCTCACTGGAAAACGTTTTCTCTCTTCTCCCAACTTTTCTACTGCATAAGAGTGGATAACAATGAATGGCTGGTTCACAGGCTTGTCCACACGCAAAGTATTTGTTTCAAAGTGCCTTCCCTCTTGAATCCGTTTTAATGGACGGCTCCCCAGATGGATGTGTCTTAAGAGACAGGTCAGGTTATGAAAACAGACAGCAGTTAACATTTTATTTTCAAATGAACACAATTGGAAGTGACGTGATTTGGCTGCTGTGGATTGGTGAGTTTTGGCTGCAGTCCATCAGAATAAGCAGGAGAACAAGAAAATAACAATTTGACACACCAAGGGTCTCAGGAGACATGTCAACACTCGCTGGTGCAACATAAGTGTCGATCAATATTTCAGGTGCTGAAATGGGCAGACTCAAACAAACAGTGGCGGTCCCAGGGTTTGCCACGCATGTGCAGGAGACCTTGTCGTAGCTGCCTGGTAATTCAGGCCGTGGCACCTTAGGCATTAATCATTCATCCTTTTCAACTTTCATGTTTCTCAGAGGGAGAAGGGGGGGAGGGGGGTTGGGTGCTGGAGCTCATCAGCGGCACAGCTCGGTATACTTTAGTAATGACGTCTACGCCTTGCCGGAATTGAAGAAGAGGCTCTCGTATTCCCTTTTTTCTTTCACATTCGCATTAATAAAACCACATCAAGCTCTCATGGCCAACGTATGCTTCTTATGATTGTACGTGCATGCCCTCTCTCTCTCTCTCATGCACCAGTGAATCAATCTTACTACATTATCTGCCTACAGTATCTATTTGGTATATTGAATTGTCCTGTTGTCCTATTGTCCATTGCTGACAATGCAGCACTGTCAGTTCGTATGGTCAACAGTAGCAGCACTTTGTATTACATGTGGTACTCATTAGCTCCTCCTGCGTCGAGGTGGGGGAATGGGTATCCTGTCTTTCCCACATGGGATCTGAACTATAGCAACCACATATTGCAGTTGCTGGAAAAAAGAAAAGGCTGTTTGCGTAGTCAAAAGTGAAGCCATTAGAACAAAATGAGCCATAGCTGGGAAATTAGACAGGATGAGACAGCGGACTAAGTGGCATGCAGACATATTGTATGCACGTACTGTATCCTGTCACATATTGTATGACATTGTTTAGTTTAATCAAAAACAAGAAAAGCAATATAGATCTCTTGCGAAGTGTATATGAAGTCGTGCTGGTCGTTCAAAAAAAATCCCTCATCTTTGGTAAATGAATGAACAATATTATTCCTGACCCTAACTAAAAAATGCCTTGCATTAAGCGCTAGAAATAGGGTAATTCGCCTTTAATATGTTTAAAGCCAAAACATTTTTTGTAAGGCTGTTTTCACTTTCAATTCCAGTGTACCTACTGTAAATGTCATAGGATGGGCTCTTCTTTGACTAGTGCTAATTTTAGTAGCTAACCTATTTTTATCATTAGCTTGTTGAGTTATGTTTAGACATGGCTTACAAGTGAAGGCTAACACGTAAAGGATACACGTGAAGGCTTACACGTGAAGGATATACGTGACCTGGGACCAATGGAAGGAAACTATTCTGAAAGGGAAAAGGCAGAGGAAGGAGGGGAACTGGACTGGATCTGAAACACTGCTGCCCAAGGCTTGGATGGCCTTGTGAACATTGTTACCGACTACTGCTGCTGTCCTTTGCCTGAGTTACAGACCACTGCCAGCTGTGTTATTGCTTATAACCTGCTTTCCATGGTCTGAGCCATCTACTGCCTGCCAATGTCCACTCCTGGCCGTGTCACGACTATGGTTTGTAGTCTGGTCTGCTGCCCGAGCTCCTTGCTGACTTAGTATTAGTATTAGTACTAATAGTATCGACACTGACTGCTCTAGCCATTTGTCTCTGAGCAACGTTACGAAGTGTTAAAGTGCAATTTGCAGGTTAAAATTATCACTAAATTTAAATATTTTATTACTCAGAAATTAACATTTGAAAAGTCAATTGACAGTTTTAGATGTTTTACAAGAGATAAAGACAGAAAAATATACAAAAAGTCATAATTTTCAAGCAGTACTCTGCTCCAAAACATCTGCATTACAGTACGTCATATGAGGGGCACCGTCTCTGCCGTGGAGCCCTATCTGCTAATAGACGCTGTTTAATAATGAGTCTGAGCAGTTGTTTTTAGTAGGATGATTGCTTTTTGCTAGTAGGCCTAATTTTCATCATGAAGCAATATTGTGTACGTGCAGGTTGCACAAACTCCAGCTTGATAGAACATGGAGTCTACTCTTATCCTTTGGAAAAAGGAATGAAGCTAAATAGTGTTCGTGCTTGGGTAAGGGTTAGGCTACCGGTAGTTCATTGCGCTGATGAAATCTGTATTTTCATGCAGTAAGTCTATTTATAATTGTACAGCGCTTTTCTTTTTATGGACTGCATTGCGCTGGAGGCATTGTAGCATAGAGACTACTGTTGCAGCAACATTTCATAGAAAACATTGAGTCTGTGAGTCTCCGTATAGCAGTGCAGCGATAATGTTGTGTGACAGTGACCTACATTCTAGGCCCTTTTCTCCGCTATGTCAAACTCCTTGTTTTTTTTTCAAACACGAAGACGTGGTGTGGGTCACCTCCGTAAAATATAATCCACAATCAGCCTTTCCTACGAAAACTTTCATGTTATATTTTTGTTTTGATGACGCACAGTTTGGCGACACTTTGTGAGTAGTCTATTTCGACATTGGCCTACTATTATACGCGGTTCGAGCATTTAAGCCTACTCTCCATATCTCCCTTGTCGAATAATCTACAGTGTATGTATTATGTTATAGGCTAGAGGGAACTACAGGACCAAACACGTCCCTAATTGTATTGATTTTTTTTAACCTAACGTTGCATTTTCTTTTTCAATAGTGTGTGTGTTTGTAGTATCCTTTATTATGACACATATACTGTATACCGGTAGGCTACTGTTATACCGGGACGGGTTGGGTGACAGTTATAACCTGATATCCAATAGACAATATATTATACTGCAAATACAGCGTTAGCTATCCTTATGTTGGCTAGCGTCGGCTACGGTACTGTTCTCATCAAGACACCTGCCCAATTTGCCACTGTTTTGGCTCACAACATACATTACATTCTTGCTGATGGTTATTTATTCTAATCCTTGTTTGTTCCAGGTCTCTTACACCTGGCAGTCTCATAGTTACATAGCTATGGTCCATCATATCTATAAGAATTAACATTTTCAATCTCCTCAGTGTCAAAACTAGTGTTATGATCCATATTTCCTTTGTTATGCTTGCGCTAGCACCTCATATGACGTCATGACAAGTTTTTAAAATATTTTTAAGCGGCTATTACAAAACTCTGCACAAAAACGGATGTAAAAGTTATTGTAGTGTATTTAAATAACAAATTTTTTGAAAATGTACCTTTTCAACAGTGGTTGTTAACCTGCAAGTTGCACTTTAAGTATGTACCGGCATGGACACGGATTGGAGTTCCTTTATTTCTGTCAGGAAATGATTGGCACTGGAGTTTAATGCTGGACATGTAGAACTTAACTTTAATACTGGACATATAATATTTACATGCTGAATTGGCGTTTACATTTTTATTTAACAAGTTTTAGTAAAGATCTGTTACATTTTTTACAGAATAGAAGAGTGTACTGTACTGTATCTTACTTTACATTTTTTTCAACAAGTTTTAGCAAAGATCTGTTATATGTTTAACATTATACATAGTTGTCCTGTCTGGTTGTGTTGTAGTGGCCGGGGATTCCGACTTCTGCCTTAAAAATGTGACATACACATTAAGGAGTGAGTAACCCTTTAATAAGTTAATTTGATATTGTGATAAGCAAATGCATCCCTTAACCACCTTTGAATGTATCCATAACAAATGCCAAATACTTTCCATACAGCTAGGCCACCACTCTTGTCAGTCAAAGCATTCTGGGAAACTCAATTTCCCTTTCATCAAAAAAATAGATTTCATTTTGTCGGAGGATCATGCTTTTGGTGGAAGCAGCACTTGAAGATCTAACTCAGCTGGAGAGAAACACTATCTGAAAGACTCTGCATTTTCCCCACATTTTGTGGGTTTGCAATGGCTCGGTTGTTGTGTCATTTCAAAGTGCTAGAAGTCTTGTGTTAGACTATAGGTTTTGCTGCAACATAGTATTTTGTGGAAATGTACATAAAGAGTAATACCTAGCTACTATATTATTTAATGTTACCCAGTGACGGCTCCTGCTCAAGAAATTAGGGAGGGCAATTGTTTTGGTGACCCATTCAATAGCCTAGGTAAATTAAAGGTATAAGTAAGTCATTCTAGAGAAAGCTTGTCGATCAAAACTAAATTACCTCTTGCTTCAGTCTGAAGCTCTGCCCACCACACACTGAAAACACATTGCCAAGGCATTGATATTGTTTATTGACTTTGTTAGTGTTACTATTTTCAGAGGCAGGGCTGTGTATAGGCTACAAACATCAGATTTTATGAATTCATAATAGTCTGCTGATTCCGTTGTCATGTTATTTTAGGTGCAGCAAAATGCTCTCGTTCAATCTCTTACAATATGGTAGTAGGCTACCTAGTCTCTAGGGCCACCTTGGTTTAAGTGAATGCAAAACACGTTTGGCTTCTGTTTAGATATTGTTAAAAATTATTATGGAAAAGCAGAAATGCATAGACACTAGATGATCCTACCAATTAATATTATTATTAATATTATGATATTACTTCACAAGTCATGCAGACAGAACGGATTAAACACAATCCATAATGTGGGGTGACAAACTATTCTAGGTCATGTGGCATAGACTACGCACGTCACTGACTGACAAGATACCTACGAACGTTTTATATGACATAAACACGTTAGTGCAAGCACTCTCGGAAGCCATAGAGAATCAATTGAAGAGCCTGCATTTTTGGAAAAAAGACGTTAACGGGAACTTATATGAGAGTGGTCAGGACGATTTTCAGTCGTATTGAAATCACCCAAAAAGGGTCTGGAGGCTATATATACTCCATGGAACATTGGACGCTGATTGGATTAAGATATTTAGAGGCAGGACAGTCAGCTACCATAGCATAGGCCCTACACTGGTTAAGTTTGAAATTCCCTCCTCTCTCTCTCCGTTTGGCAGGGCGTCGCCCAATCACCCTAAGGAACAAACCGTCCCTGATACCCTAAACCCTAAATGACATTAAACAGATTTCAAAATTTGTCCAGGCTTTTCCAACCACAAATCTGGAAAAACAAAAGCATGTTTGTGTTATTCTGTTAGCAGCCAGCTATACTTGTTTTATGTCTTAAGTTTCTTATTGAATTTGATTTACCTATTTATTAACTTAATATTTAAATGAAAGCTTACTAAATAAATAGCATACAAAACATTCTTAACAATAACAAAAATCAGCGATTAGCACACACAATGCTATGTGATCTCAAAGACAGATTATGTGCAACCTATTTTATGAGAATCTTTAGGAATGTCTAAGATTCACATTCATACCCTTGATTTATATTTGAATTCAACATTACTAAACGACACTGAAAGGCCCATTCTAACTACGTTATATCTCCCTGTTTGCAGTAACACTTCCTCCTCGTATAACGTATTACTGTGTGCACCCCTGCTCTTACATCGTCTTACAACAGATAAGGAAGGCAGGCAAGTAGAATTAAAAGAGTGG
Organism: Forbesichthys papilliferus; assembly: GCA_025399855.1. Taxonomy (NCBI): domain Eukaryota; kingdom Metazoa; phylum Chordata; class Actinopteri; order Percopsiformes; family Amblyopsidae; genus Forbesichthys; species Forbesichthys papilliferus. The sequence continues at coordinate 10,161 of JAODOY010029413.1, read as the reverse complement.
GAGTATCCCCTAAGGAGAATCCTAGCCAGGCAGAAAACATTACAGAAGATAAATGCCTTTTTCTAATTAAAGAAATAATGGCTTCTCATCATCCTTATGAGCTATTGTTCCTCACACTTTGGACCCTGTAAGCCATTAGGCATGCACATGCATGGCGATGCCTTCCCACCGACTACTTCTGCACTGTCATCGCCATGTAAGAATGTGGAGGAAGACTTGTCATGAATGAAACTTCAATACTACCCATACTTACACAAAACCCATAAACCAACCAATCCACAAAAAAGTAGACTTGGTAGTAGGCTAATGGGAATAAGTAGCAAGTGATTTAACTCTTGTCGCCTTCACATGCATGTCTAAATATTTCCTAGTTCGGAACTAGTAATTGTGACTTGTCATGCATTCAAGTCCTTGGCTGGAAATCTATCAGGCTAATTTGGCAACATCTTTAAAAAGAAATTGACAATGTCTCAAAAACATTGTTGGTTTTGCTGATAGAAGTAGCCTGGGGACATTAGCCAGTCAGCCAGACCGTGATTGTAGCCAGTGAACCTGTAACAAATTAAGGAGCAATTTTCCAAAATTCTAAAAAATCCACTGGGACTGATTTAGAGAAAATCGTGTTACAGCTTTCCAGCCTTCTATTCAATCTCTATAATAATCTGAAAATGCCATGCAACAGCAAGACAGAGAGTTGTGATGCTGTTTTTATTTTCACAATGGAAGTCCTTAAAAGGTAAAAGGCATACAATGACACCCATAACTCAAAATTGAAAGCGTTTTGGATATTTGCTCCTCAGTTCTTTTCAGCAGTCACGTTCACTTAAATATAAGTTTTTTTGTTGAAGCATTGTAATCATCACATTGTAATGTACAACACGCTAAATAAACATCCATGCATGCCTTGCATTCCTCCATATCATCGCCCATGACTCAGGTATCATATAAAAATACAAGTTTACCAATAGCAATTACAACTTTGGTTGACCAATCATGTGCTCTGAAGTCGTAAAAAAATATATTTCCAAAAGCACATGAAGGTGGCATCTGTCATTTTCTTTGATTGTTTCAGCTGCTAACAAAGGAATGGATCATAAAATCATTGACTGGCCTTGAAAGGGCTAGCTCTCCAGGCACTGGCACTTGTTATCATTAATAATGTCCTGGTATTTTATTATCTACTGAATGCACAATAAAAAGGATAATCCAGGCCCTTGAAGATGGACAGATTCTGATTTATGTATGTATTTTCTGAGAAAATGAAGTGCAACTCAAAGGTATCTTTGGGTTGAGAATATCTAAGAGAAAATATACTGGGTAACAAACGTGCTTTGATTAGATTGCATAAACATTTCTCTGAGAGATTTTAGAGTGTATACTTTTCAAGGAGCTCGATATGTGATACAATGAAATTGTGAAAAGACACGTTATATCTGATAAAAAATCAGATATTTTAATATTTACTGGTATAATCCCTTAAATTGTCTGGTCTCAGATTCTACACAAGTGAACATAATTAGTGCAATGTTTGGTTGTAGTTACAGCATTTCCACCCAAGTCAAACATGCACAGTACAACCTGATTTATAATTCAACTTTAGTTGGTTAGTTTTCTTAAGTAAGTAATCAATACATAATAATTAAATGCTCCATTATTTATTAAACTCAAGTCAAGCTCATGCCAAGCTGAAAAGAGTAAAATATAAATTGTGTCTGGAGTTACCACCAGTGTTACAAAAACACCTCATTGCTCAGTGTGTTGCATTCCTCTTCTCTTTATCCTGCAGTTTTCATTGGATGACATGCTCTCTACCCCATCCACGTTTGTGTTTCACAAAACTATAGGAGTGAGAAATGTTAATGTTCTGGTGGTGCAGTAACGCAATCAAGGATTTCACTTTAAGGCAATGAGACTTGGCTTATTGCCAGTGGTGTGCCACTGGCAATAAGCCCTTCAAACCCTTCAGAGATAGGGTGGCACGGGGTGACTAAAACTATACAAGAATTAAACATAACGCAAAAAGTACATACAGTACAGTATGTACAGACATTTGTGTTTGATAGATTATTTCTTTATTGTAACAATGCTCCTTGGCAAATAAGAGCGCCAGTAGCGTGTGGAAGAACCATACACAGCCACAACAGCCGGGCACCCCCATCTCATGCTGGTCACCAGCCTGGTCACACACTGCTGTATGGGATGGCATCCCATTCTTCAACCAGCATTTGTCAGACAACATAGTTGTGTTGGTCACTCTGGCATGAAGCCCAGCCCAAGATGATCCCACAAGTGTTCACAAATGTCCATACTTTTGTGCGTAGTTCATTTATTCATAAATTATGAATTGGAGCATGTAACATTATGTTCCACCATCTTAACTCCCAGTTACATCAACACTGCTTTTAATAATTCTATGCATTTGTAATTCTGGGATGTGACTGAGATGTTTAATTGCACAGCGCATGCAATAAAACGCATGCATATCGTATTGCACTAATCAAGTACTATCTCCAGTATGCCCAGTGTTTCTTAACGAGCCCTTCCCAAACCCTAACCCTAACCCTAGCTAATTTAGCACAACGTAGGTACATCACAGAGAGAAGATGTTCAGGGCAATTCTTATTTCATTCAGTTCTGAGCAGCGACCATACAGTATGGGATAAGTAATTCAGTTTATTAAAAGAACAGCTCCTTGTACACCCTCCCTCTCACTATGGGAGCTCTCACGTGTGCTGAACCTGCAAAACACTTCTGTTCATTATTAAATTGAAAATGACATTAACCATTAAATCAAAACCCCCAGCCAGTAATCATAGTGAATATTGAGCAGAAGCTAATGGGTAGGAAAGCATTGTATCAACCAAAAAAACCAACCACAAAAACATGTATTTAATATTTTATTTTATGTATTCTTGTTGATATTAATAATTTAGGACAAGTGTGTTTTGTGTGTGGACCTAAAATGTCTATGACAAATCGAACAACTTTTAGAGCATAAATCACCGACTTTCCTACAGTTGCTAACTGCTGCACAACATGTTTTTTCCAGAAACAACAGCAGCTAGCACCATCTTGTCTTCATTGTGTACTTTACAGCCATGTTGAATGCTGTGAGAGAGATGATCTGAGCTGTCAAGATGGACACTACTGGTCAGTAGGATCTCTGTAGGTTTTTTATATTTTGTAGGCTATGAGACAATAAGAAAAGTATCACATTACACTGCCTCATCCTTTAGGGGGGAGGGATAAAGAGGGCTGAAACACATTATCTCTGTATAATAGCAGGAGGAGGAAGCAGACGGGATGGTTTAGTCTACCGTAGAGTAGAAGCATGTAGCCATATATAGACATACATTGAGTCTTATAGTGCGTCCACTACTGTCAAAATAATCTAGTTGTACAGTAGGAAACACTGATTAACTGTTCAAGGTTTCATGATCATGTTCCTTTTTTTTGTAAATGACATGCAGTACACTACATGACATGTTTGGCTTACCCAAGGCACATGATATACTGCATTCGTTCTGTTCGACAGCATGTTGTTGTTTCATTTTCTCCATGATCGCAAGCTTTAGGTTGCTCTCTGATTTCTAAAAACAAAGGTAAAAGGGAAGAGTGAAGCTGTTCGGCATACCCGTAGAAGATGGATTGATAGTCATGCCCTGAAGTGCAACACAAAAACACATCTATTTTTTATTGCCTCTTCGTGGCTCTTTACAGTCCTCCCTGTCTCTTTCCACACAGCGCCACGAGAGAAAGACAGGCAGGCAGGTGGAGGGATGGATGGATATGTGTGATATGTCAGGCTTAAACAATCCTTCTGAAGTAATTTATTAGCCTCAACTCTGATTGGTTAGAAGCAAGCAAAAATTCAACCTCAAAATCTTGATAAGAACTGTGTCCCATAACTTTTGCTACTGGCAAAAATAAATAATCTTTCATATCCCTCTACAAGCAAGGGATGAAGATATATTTTGAGAAAAAAATAATACAAACTTTATGATACTTTATGAAACAGTGTACAATAAGTACAATAAAGTTGTACTTAAAACTTTATTGTAGGAGCATCTTGCTACTTGTTCGGGTTTGAGTATTAGAAGCTTCCACAATATATTATAGACTCCATGCATGGTACCGTAGATTCACAATAAAACTCAGATTTATCACAGACCAAAATGAACAGCAGTAATGGAGGTGGGCTTGACGTGAGAGGATGAATGGGGACAGTCTAGTTTGAGACATAATTTTTTTCCCATTGGCGGAAACTAAATCTCTCTTTTATTGGGTACTCAAATCGCGCTCGCTACATTGCTCCAGGGAAATAAAGAGGAATAGCTTTCAGAGTTAGTGTTTGCACCCTGCGTGGATAAAGACTTGTGGTGGGCGCCCTGAGGCAACCTCCAAGGGAGTGCTGGTGGGGTGCGGTGCAAATGGAGACAGGGGTAAACTGGGTCACAGCACAATGCAATGAAAGGTGGTGAGGCAAATATACATAAATAAATAGAATAGAATGGTTAATAATAGCAATGGCAAGACACTATCAGGCTTGAGAGAGCAATAATTTATGGGTAAATGCTTGTGCCTCTGGATATCCTGAGATGCTTTAAACAACAAAACCTTTTATTAATAATAGTGTATGATCTATTATCCTATTATGTATTTTAAAACATGTTGTTTTGAGCAGGGTATTTCCATATGTAGCGTACTGTACACTTGCATTATGCTTTAATCAATGTAATGTTTTGCCTCCAATTGTGATTAAAAACCCTTGTTTAAAGGCTTTATAGACAAGATTGTCATTTTAAAATAGCATAATGACCTGATTTTGGGTTGTACAGTGTGATGGTGAAAAAAGCTATTGCTATATACTGTAGTTTGAATTATCATTATTCCTGCTATAGAGCACACTACATTTTCATAATTGAATTCGTTTCAGGCAATACTACTGTACTTTTGGTGAAGACGTCCCACAAATGTGTTTCAACAAAACCTGAAGGCACATAATTGGACAAAATACATTACTGCCCATTACTGTCTGTTATTGTGTTTGGTATGAGGGACTAATTTATCATTGCTATGCCATAGGGATGTGCAGATAGCTCACTATTTGTATTCATATTAGTAGTTGTTTTGTTAATACAATTATTTGTAGTTGTATAAAAATGCAAATTGCCGTAACGATCCTGTAAAATGGAGACGAGGTTTGAAAAATGTGAATGTCTGCTGATAACTACAATCTACAGGAGCACATGCAGCTACAGCTGTATCGCACCAGGTTGCACAGTAGCGGCCCATGCACCTATGGTTGTGGTGGCGTGTATAATAGGGTACCTTTCCAGAAATACCAACCTGCTGGAACTTATTTCCGGGAGTCATCCTCGTTTGTCCGCAAACAAATTTACGCAGATCTTGATGCAGTTAGCCAGCTCTATGTCAGAGACTTTACTTAAGTAAAGGCTGGATTTGCAAGACTAACACTGGCCTAACCCATGGTGTAACCAGCTCCACTGCATATTTTCAGGTGAAATAGTGGCACTGCAACTTCACTAGATAGCTCTATATTTATCCAGTGTAATATCTGCAGCTGTGTGATGCTGCTAGGTTTTTGTCTGTTTTAAGTTTTTTTCTTCCATCCTTATCCGTAGTCGGGTCGCGGGGGCAGCATCTCCAGCAAGGGACCTTAATGAATCTTCTCCCTCCAAAGCAACATTAACCAGCTCTGACTGGGAGATCCTGAGGCGTTCCCAGGACAAAGCGGAGGTATAATCTCTCCAACTAGTCCTGGGTCTTCCCGGAGGCCTCCTTCCAGCTGGATGTGCCTGGAAAACCTCTCTAGGGAGGCGCTCTGGGAACATCCTTACCAGATTCCCATACCATCTCAACTGGCTCCTTTCGACGCAAAGGAGCAGCAGCTCTACCCAGAGTTCTTCACCGATAGCTGAGCTTCTCACCCTATCTCCAAGGGAGACGCCCGCCACCCTCCTGAGAAAACCCTTTTTGGTCGCTCTTACCCGTGATCTATTTATTTTGGTTATGGCCCACCCTTCATGGCTGTAGGTGAGGGTAGGAAAGAAAATTGCAAGTGAAAGTTTTGCCTTCCGGCTCAGTTCTTTTTTCGTCACAATAGTGCGGTAAAGTGATTGTAATACCGGTCCGGTCCCGCTGCTCCCATTTTCTGGCCAGTCTCCTCCTCCAGTGTCCCCTCACTCGCGAACAAGAATCTGAGATTCTGGAACTTCTTCACTTGAGGTAAACACTCATTTACCACCTCATCGGTTTACTGCTAAGAACCATGGCCTCAGATTTGGTGGTGCTAATCCTCATCCCAGCAGTTTCACACTCTGCTGCGAACCGATCCAGTTAGTCCTGGAGGTCACAGACCGATGATGCCATCAGGATCATCTGCAAAAAGCAGCGATGACATCCCCAGGCCATTGAAACACAACCCCTCCGTTGAGGCACCTAAGACATTGAGACCACAGCTCTCCGCTGCAGCTTCAGCAATGGAAGCTTTGAGCATTGCTCAGGTTCAATGTCCACAACCTCCACAAGGATGCCAGAGAAGCTCTGCCAGAGGTGCGAGTCGAAGATCTCATGGGCAGGGGCCTCCTCGAGATGTTCCCAGTTCACCCGCACAACCCGTTTTGGCTTACCAAGTCTATCTAGAGTCTTCCCCCACCCCTTGACCCAACTCACCACCAGATGGTGTTCAGTTGACAGCTCTGCCCCTCTCTTCACCCGAGTGTCCAAAACATCCAGCCTCAGATCAGATGATCCCGATCACAAAATCAATCATAGACCTTCGGCCTAGGGTGCTCTGGTACCATGTACACTTATGAACTTCCTTAGGTTCGAACATGGTGTTTGTTATAGACAGCCCATGACTAGCACAGAAGTCTAACAGCAAACACCCGCTCAGGTTTAGATCAGGGAGGCTGTTCCTCCCAATCACTCCTCTCAAGGTATCTCCATCATTGCCCACGTGCGCGTTGAAGTCTCCCAGTAAGACTACGGAGACCCCTACTGGAGCCCCATACAGGACTCCATTCAGGGTCTCCAGGAAGGCAGAACTCCGAACTGCTGTTTAACAGTCAGCTCCCTCCCCCTCCCCCCCATAACCCGTAAGCGCAGGAGGCGACCCTCTCATCTACCGGGGTAAACTCCAACGTAGCGGCGCTCAGCCGGGGACCTGTGAGTATCACCACACCCGCCTGGTGCCTCACACCCTGGGCAACTCCAGAGTAGAATAGAGTCCATCCCCTATCCAGGAAAACAGTTCCAGAACCGTTGTACCGTTGGGTGTGTAGAGGTGAACCCCACCAGATCTAAATAGTAGTGATCCACCTCCCGCACAAGATCCGGCTCTTTCCCCACAGCAAGGTGACATTCCACATCCCCAGAGCAGCCTCTGCTGCCCAGATCTGGTCCGTCAAGGCCCCCATGGCCTTCGCTGCCACCCAAATGGCAGCACACCCGACCGCCATGGCTCCTTCCACGAGTGGTGGGCCTATGGGATTATGTTTTTTTCTTCCCAAACACAAATCATTACAAAAATATATAATAATTACAAAAGAAAAATGTAAAGAAATTTGAAATAATTAATCATAATAACCGACTACGCTTATCTGAATACCATATTTTGTTTTGGCTCCACCCTTACTCTGCCACAAGCTCTATTAAAAAATCGAAAAAATGTATTCACTGCCTTTACAGTTTTTCAAGATATCTCATAACATGCAAAAATAGTTACAGTTATATTATCCATACATCTCTTGAAAATGAGCCATGATACAGTATAACCCAAACTGGTATTATGGATTAAATTTCCCAGAAGGCTCTTAATAACCCTGCACACCCACAAGGGTATTTTGAGTATAGCTGATTAGACATGCTGCAGTCATAAAGAAGTTGACAGTTGTCCCACTTTAACAGGTGGAACAAAACTGACATAGAAAAGTATAGTAGATGTCAATCAAGCAGGCCTGTACACACCAATAAAGATCCAGTAGCAGCCAACTGAATTGTCCGGATTTTAGTTGTGGATACAGTACATTAGCCAGAGGCTGGCCAGAGAACTACCAGTGAATCAGGCAGGAGGCAGCCCATTGGCTTAATAAGCCATTGCCAAGTTGATGGTTCAAATTTGGAGGCAGGTGAATACAGAATCTGATTAGATGTGACAGACACAGCAAGGCACTTGCACACAACATTTCTATTTGGTGGACAATTAAGCACCAAAATATCAAATGCCTTGCGTCTGATATTGCGTGAAGGAGGAGATACTGTATGTGACATACAGCCGAAGAACGGTTTACTGCCAGCACACATCATTTACACTATAAATCATTAGCAAATGCAGGAGATAAATAGAGCGATATCTCCTCTCAAACCATTTAGAGCGCCTATGCTACACCCCAGATTGTGACCTATTTTTCAATGCCGCGCCTCGGGCTTGCTGTTCTAATGCATTCAGCACTTTGGCTGGAGACAACCAGAGACAAGCCCTTAAATGCAGCAAATACATTAGTAGCACAAACGCTAGCTATTCATTTAATAAATGCATGTTTGTGTAAGACTACGCTAGTGAGACAGGAAAGAGAGAGATCGGATGGTTGAATGATGGTCGGATGTTAAAAGTTGTGCAATCAATTTTGCATTTGAGTTTGTTCGAAACATTGTTAAATGTCTAAATTTCCTGAATAATTCACAGGGTACGTAAATAGCTTCTGGCTTCAGGTGTAGAAGTCTGGGTATACCTCTGTAGGGCTTAAAGTGCAGGCACAGGCACAGGCGAGGCTGGAATGGTGGCAATGTATGTGCATGCGTCACTGCGCCAGCATGTGTGCAGCTGTGTGTGTGCGTGCGCGAGCTTGCAGGTGGGGTGAATCAATTGAATGAGTTCAATTGAGATCATCTTTCTTTATTTTTTCCATTTGTTCTTTCTTTCTTTCTTTCCTTCTTTCTCCTCTTCCCGCACCTCACCCACCTCCTCTGCTCTCAGGGTGACCATTAATAATGCAGTAAAGCTTGGGTTAGAAAAGACTGCTTTCACACTCATTTTGAAGTGTTTGTTTTCCACATTTACGTGCACAACGCAAGCCTGTCTCCTCAGCAGCTCGCTGGGATTTATGTGCTAGTGCTCGCAGTCTGACTACAAAGACGTCTTACCTGGAACTTGGGCCTTTCCTTCTTTAACCCTATATATATATATTTATATATAAAAAATCTTTCTTTTTTTATTGTCTAAGAATAGGAAGCCACCATAATTTGAAATGTCTATGAAAATGGAAACCTGCGATGTTATTCCTTTGCCACTCATAACAACGATACATTTACAGCACTTACCGTGGAAGAAATTAACTCAAAAAATAAAAAAACTAGAAAAAACATTGTAGGCTTATCTTGTTTTGTACTCTGCATACTATTACACCACGTTTATCTTTTAAACTGATTTCTGAAAGAGGTATAGGTACTATATGGTATGGGTGCTGTATACACACACATACTGTACAGTACTATACAGGCAATGAGTCTCTGAACAAGACACTAATTCTACTTGACAAAAACTTGTAAGCCTGTTCCTTGACACAGTCATGTCAAGGCGACAGGTCACCTGTGCTTTCACATGCACTAGTGTCAGAGATTATTACACAGGCGATTTCTAATTAAACTACACCCTTTTCTTTCTCACATCTCTGTGGAGGTTTACAGTATATGGTGTGTACTGTATGTTGTGAGTAACTGAAACTGTCTGTGCCTATTATCTCATATCCATTTAATTTAGTCAGTATCTGATTATAAGGTCATTAGCTCTGACTGCCTAATACGATCTGCTTTAGAAAGCAACTGAGTAAAAGCTCCCTTTCATATTTTGATCTGCTGAAACAATGACCTAGAACATTTCCTTATTAACACTTCAGACTGTTATTAACTACTTCTATAGCATGTACATACACTACCATTCAAAAGTTTGGGGTCACCCAGACAATTTAATGTTTTCTATGAAAACTCACACATTCTTTCCTTAAATTAGTTGAAAAATGAATAGAAAATATAGTCAAGACTTTGACGAGGTTAGAAATAGTGATTTTTATTTGAAATAATAATTTTGTCCTTCAAACTTTGCTTTCGTCAAAGAATCCTCCATTTGCAGCAATTACA
>JAODOY010029402.1:2002-22634 GCA_025399855.1 Forbesichthys papilliferus | reverse complement strand
CCCTGCATGTTTTAGATCTCTCCCTGCTCCAACACACCTGATTCAAATGAACGGGTCGTTATCAGGCTTCTAACAACATTGAATCAGGTGTGTTAGAGCAGGGAGAGATCTAAAACATGCAGGGTGCGGCCCCCCAGGACCGGAGCTAAATAGGCCTGGTACAATAGGTGTTATAACAGCGAAAAGGACTTGAAAACAACAATAGCAGTTCCTAAAGATGTTCCTAAACAGGTTAACGAAGATTGTTAATGTAACTATAGTTACATTCTTCGTTGGAAGAAGAGCAATAACGTTTCATTGGATGGCTCAAGATGGTTGCGTGTTGCAAATCATCTGGTGTGTCAGGTTATAGGTAAATCAACACGTTCTCATTCCCACCTCGTCAAATATTGCAGCTGGGTCAATGGCCTTTCTCGTCAATTTTCGATGCGCTAGAAAGCAAAAGCAGAAATATTTCAGATTCTACGTTTACTGTCCTACAACGTTGATCCTGCACGATCAATGCAGTGCAATTTTTATTGTGAGCAAATTACATACTGAGTGGGCATATGGGGGATAACATCAGCTGGCAGTGTGCAAAGCATAGCAGCGAAATGGCCCCAAAAACACTTATAATACATTTGAATGTATTGTAACATTTGTTTTTACGGGGTTGTGTTCTGATATTCCAATGGTGGAGAACTGTTATAAATCTCAATGCCCATATTGATGTCTTTATTTATTCACGTGAATGCTTGCTGTTACTTGACCATTGCAGGACAACTATAGGAAGCAGGTTTATTATTATTTTAGACACCATGCTATTCCCCTGAGCGGCGTGATTTGTGTGCATTAGCTGGAACAGAAGAGAACTTGTCACGGCGGCCGCTTCAGTGACCTGGTTCTCCTGCTCCAGCGATTACATGCGCTCATTCATATTGACGCCGAGTGGCGCACTCCGTGGAATGGTGCTCGTTTGTGTAATCCCGGCCTTTTGTTATTTATCGACGTTCTCTCCTTTTTTCTTATTTTTTTTTCTGTCCTTTGTTTCTCCAGCCTCTATCCCCCCCCCCCCCCACTTAATTTCACGAAGCAGTTGCAGCAGTTGCAGGGCTGCTATGTAAAGGACTTGCTGCACACCACATCTCTGTGCGCTTGCTTTAGTATGTGATCTATGACCGCATACCTGCACGCCATCTAATCCTTTGCAATTAATGAAAAAAATGGAGAATCGCTTCCACCATCTTTTTCCCCACAACTTGGGGATTTATGTAGAAATTGGTTCGCCTGTTTCGGCGTGGAATTCAATTAGAGAATGTTCCAGTTATTTGCCTCTTTAATCTGCCCTCAGCTGCAAGGGAGGGCCATTTTGGTGTGTCTGCATTCATAAAGATTGGCTCTCATCAGCTAAAAAGTTTGAGTCAGCGATGCTAGAGAGAGATTGTTGATATTAACTCAATCATAACGTAGCCGTAGGGTGCTCCCTCAGAAGAAGGAACTTGGACATTTGCCAAGGCTAGGACAGTGTTGGCACCACACAGAGCAGTGTAAGAATACCGCATACCTTGTTTTGTTTCAGTGTGCATGCAGAATGGACAGCTACGGTAGCAGACAACAGCTGATCAAACATGTATTACTGAATGAAGCCAGTTAACCCCTGTGGAGATGTGGACGTGGCTTAGCACTAGGTGGAGAGTGTTTTAGAGGCGTGGTTCACGGGTATTGGGAACAAGTGTTTAAAGGCAGCGTTAGTCATTCGCTAGAACGCTTGCTAACGTCAAGCTCATATCGCCATACTCTCTTACTCTCTTCCTCACACACATTAAAACGCATTGCGAAGCCAATGGCGTTGTTGTGAGCGGAGTTCGACACTTTGTTTATGTTCCTATTTACAGAGCCAGGTCTGTGTAGAAGTACCAGATTGTTTTGTTTTTTTATCTTCATTACAAAAGTTTAATTTGAACTTTTTTGTATCAACAATACGTGTTGAAAAAATAACCTGATGGGGCCTACTTCTACACAGCCATGGCTCCGTAAATATTAATAAATAAAGTTGTTAACACCGATTGTATCAACAACGCCATAGCACTACACTTTGCTTCACAATGCATTACGACGTGTGAAGTTAACTATAATTACTGACCCTACCTTTAAGTGTGGAATTAAGTGTTGAACAGATTTATTCTTCACAAGCAGGATTTTGGTGTCTTGGTTCAGAAGAATGTTAACACATTTCTGCCTTAATTTCCTGAAAATGTTTTGCCACACAGCAAATAACAGTCTACAGTTCCTACCCGTATGTGTTCAGTGTTGCTAAGAAGCCATATTTTTATACATTTGCATTTAGTATCTGTCAGCCATTCTATGTGCTGCCATCAACAAACATATACTTTGTCTAATCTATGTCACTTTGGGTAAATGCTAAATGGCCAAAATGTTCTCATCCAATTTGTATCCAATTTTGTAACATCATTTTACCTCAAAATCTTAAATTAGCCTTTCGTTTATTGCAATATGCTTTCAGCCGATCATGTCATTTGATGTGTGCAGAAATATTTATTCCGCAGCTACTCCTATCCCAGATGTCTGTGTGTGGCTGAGAGTGTGTGTGTGTGTGTGTGTGTGTGTGTGTGTGTGCGTGGGGGGGGGTGCATGTATGTTGCAATATTGAGCCCAGGGCATTTATTATCATTGGTCAAGTAAAAATGTGCAAATGTTTAATAGCTTGCGAGGGCGGTTTCTTAATGATGAGTCCTGGTTCTATTAGGTTGGGAGTTATGAAGGGCACGCTAACATTTTGAAAATGCCAATCAGTAGCTTTCATAACGCTCCCCCAGTTTGCACCAGAGCATCGTGGGGGTGGGGGCGTAGCGCTCGGCTAGCATAAAAATGCTAACCATGGACGTGATGTACGGTCATAATTGATTATTTCTAATCAAGCAATGACACGCTTCTTTGCTTCCACTTAGATTGTGTGTGTGTTTAGAGAATACACCTGCGTGCGTTAATACACCGGGCTAGCCTGCAGTCTAAGCATTGAAAATCAAAGATGAAAGAACTGTGAGGATATCTCTTACGGCGATGTCTCAAGACACAAACTCCTCACTCCCGCCTCCATATTTACATATTACATTTACATATTTAAAGCACACATTACAGAAAACGGCACTTACAGGATTCACACGTCGTCTGAACATTTTGCCGAGCATGTGTTTGCTTAATTGCCTCTGGTTCCTCCCATGGAGCGGGGGAACGGGCCAACAAAGGATATGAACACAGAGGGAGACATTACAAGGATAGGTGGAAGAGAAACGGATGTGTTTTTGTCTCTGGAACCACCGGCAGTGCAGCGGACTTGATCGTGTGACAGAGCAGTTTGTGAGAAGGCACCAGTTCAAAGACAAATCCTGCATGTGGTTTTATCAGACACACACACAAACATGCACACATGCACAACACAAATGTACACAAACCGTATAATCCCCTCTGAGACACACGACACTGATGGACATTGTGACAGAATGATCCACATTCCACACACAACTCAGTGTGAGACTGTACTTTGGTGTGTGTGTGTGTGTGCGTGTGCACGTGCACGTTTGCATGTAGGTTATGGAGAGTTGGTGGTGGCAGTGCTGCTGTAATTTGCATGGAATTTGGCAGCAGCAGGTGCAACTTTGAATCCCAGAAACACAAGCTAGTCAGGTCTTTAAGCACTATGGTACCAGCTCGACTCTTTAGGGAGCTTTTCCATTGCATAGTACCAGCTCAACTCGACTCTACTGGCCTCAGCACGGGTCTTTTTCCACAGCCGATAGTACCCGCTCAGCTGTACCTGGTCGCCATAGTGACAGTGCTGTTCAGCCCATAAAACTATACGACTGCTGCAGTAGATCGGTAGTCCTTTCATTATTTTATTTTGGAACATGTCCTTCCTTACCTTGTTGGAAGGTCCTTTGGTAGCCGTGTGCAGTTCATAGACATCTTGGCCAACCTTCACTTTACGTGAACTTCCTTGTCCAGCGCTCACCAGATAACACTTATTATGCCGTCGACAACTGAGAACAATCTGCACTTCCTCAATTGATCACGCCGTGGTTTGCATAAAGGTAAATAAAAAGTTGCAGCTGCTGTTTTGCCGTTTGTCACCTGTGTTGCGCAATGGCGATTTAATCCAATCAGTAATGTGCATTGTTGACACGTCACATTTTGGTATCGCCTCAGCTCCCTTGGAACCTCCACTAGAGCAGGTACTAGAAGAAGTACCAGGTATTAGGTACTATCCAAACTTTTGATCAATGGAAAAGCAAAAACATGAGTTGAGCTGGTGCCAGCAGTGGAAATGCTCCGAAAGCGAGTCGGGTCGAGGCAAGGCAAGTTGAGCTGGTACCAGCAGTGGAAAAGCTCCATTAGATTCCTGCTATAGCAATGCATTGGTTAAAGACTACTCCACATTCTAGCAAAGCAGATTGGTCCGACAACTACAAGCAATGACTAGAAAATGCATACAGTGTAGCTACATGTAGGCAAGACATGCTAGCGTTTATGGGGCATTGTAAGTATGGTGTATAATAATGTAATGCTCAGATTTGAGGTTTGAGATCGAGAATAGAGATCCGTTGGCAGCTTAAGGTGGAGACGGCGATGGTAAACTAATACACTTTTGTTGTCAAATTCAATGAATATACGCACAATCCCCTTACTGCCAAATCTGTGAGAGCTCCACTGGCATAGCCACGGGTGTGCCAGGGTGTGCTTGTGCCACCCAAAGAGACAGAAGGCACACCCAGAAATCAAATGTAGAAACAAAATGCTTTTTTTGTTATAGCCTTACTGGAAGTTTATTTGCAAAATGTAGGCTATTGTTGTATAATTACTAATTATAATAGCCATTGTGTTCAATATAAATCTCTTTAGTCAAAGAGATCATCATCTGTCCACAGTTAAAAAGTGTCTTGAATGCATTGCTTGTTACAAGCTTTTCCTTGGTCATCTCATGTTTTCAACAGTCAACTTCATAGGATTACATCCAGAAACAGATCAACCATGCAGAGATCTGAGTCTAATAAAATGTTATTATTTAAGGATATAAGCTGAACCATTTTGTTATTTGAAGATGTCAACTTGCAGGTAAGTAGGTTGTATGTGTTAGTGTAGACTCTTATCCAGTTATCTTTCATTTTCTTCAAACATCCATATCGTATCCACAAAGTGAGCTACGCGCAACTTCGCTGACGTGACCGTTGTGACATTACTGTTCTGAGCGAAGGTGTTAGCCTACTGTACATCGCCTGTTTCACAATTCGTAGCGTAGACTCGTGAAAGCACACAGTTGTGCTGGATAGATCCGGACGTTCTCACCGGCAAGTGCTAGCTTCCCTGGGGAAGACTGTCAGCACCTTGTTGAGTGTTTGCCAAACTGAAATTGCCATAAATACAGGGATGAAACATAATATTTACCAGACACCCTCATATGATGTGACACATAGACGATAACCTGGCAATAGACAGACATTCACATCACTATTTTTCATTTACTGTTTACAGTAGTAATCGTAAAGCCTTTTTTAAATAAATAAAATCCTCTTTTCTGATGATGATAAATGATTGATGCAGCAATGTGCATCCACATTAATTAAAGCCTTTCCATTTACAGTTCTTATATAGCCTGCCATAACAGTCTTTGATAGAATAATTAGCTAGTAATAGTGTATCGCCATCTCAGATGAGATCATCGTTTCCATTATTTCACTCTCTTGTTTTGTTAACTGTGCAGGTTTAGCCCATGTTCAGGCTATAATTACCGTGCACATAACAAAAATACACTAAACTGCAAAGTTTGAGATGGTAATGTTAACCGAGGGAGACTATTGTGTGGTTTCTATGTGGGTCAACCAGTGTCAGGTTGAAAACGATGTCTTCCTGAGCATCTGTGTGAGCTTCTGCCATCCACTGCTTCCACGCGTAGCATTAAATGTTTGCCATTAGTACTTTGTGTTAATCCTGACTCCCTTCACCCAAAGGGTTGAGTTGCTCATTAACCTTGATAGAGAGCTTCTTAATAGCGCAGTACAGTAGTGCCTTGCACCACACTAATATTTGTTACCTTGAATCCCCACCTCGTGTTTCCTGACTCAAATTAGGTTTTACGGTGGTCAATGGCCCAGCTTGTTTAATTCTCCTCTCCAAAATACTGTACCAGGCTCATGATTGAAGGCTACAGTTTGGAGGACGTTTAAAAAAAAAAGTAGTGAGAATACTAATCCGGGTCTGCCGGACAATTGCTATCTGCTCAATTTTCGCTGAGATACAGTAGACTTGTTCACAGTGAATCTATTAGTGTAACCAACGTGTGTGTTTTCAGAGCAAATGCTTTTTAACTTTTTTAATTTTATTTTTTTAACAACAGAATTACAAAATGTTACCGGAGCATCATATTACACACTTTTATTACCACTCATCTCAAGACTCAGTTGCTGAACGGCTAACATTACTGTACATACACAACATGTACTTATAACACACTGTGGCTTTACCCATTATTATCTATTGGACTGGCTTTGTTCCACTTAATTATTGACTCTATTGTATTTTTCACGATATTGACCTTCTCCTTGAATATAATCCCTCCCGATCTATTCGCTCCTCCTCTACAGGACTTCTGGTCACCCCCCCCATTCCACCTCTCTACCATGGAGGCTCGGGCCTTCAGCTGCTCTGCCTCCAGACTCTGGAACACACCTCCACTGCACATTCAACATGCCACCACGGTCACCTCGTTTGCTAAGCTCCTCAAGACCAACCTCTTCAAAGTTTGACCCTTTGTTCCACTCTAACCTGACTGGTATATTTTATTTTGTATATATTTCTCAGATCAAATGTTAATTACTATAGTTTGTATATTTCAGCCAACTGTTTAATACATATGTATTTGCAATGTAAGATGTCCTTGAGTGTTTAGAAAGGCATTATTAATATTACTATGCTGGTATGTGAACTCTATTATTATTATATATTTTTTATAATATGATAAATAATGTGTTCTAGTTTTGCTAATCACTCAAAAATCGCTAATAAACTATTCATATATTTGTATATAGCTGTAATTGTTTGCTCTCTAAGCCAGTGTAAGACGCGAGATGATTTCTTAAAATAAAATAGATAAAAACGATTAGAAATTGCATATTTTAGCCATAATTGTATCTACAGGTAATACATTACTTTTACTAATGTGTACTGCTACTAGCCTATATTAAAATAAGTATGAAATAATATTATGGTTCTATGCTTGAACTGCCTCCGGGGATAGTGGGGGTTGTGAATCTGTGGCATTGCTATGTTTGTGGTCGGGGCTAAAATGATTGGAAACCCCTGCTCTAAGCAACACATTTATAGTTGTGGTTATTTTATTCAAATAGTTTTAATTATTAAGGGAAAAAATAGGTGAAGGTGATGTCTCATTGAGATTATAATATCTTTCTAAAGAGAGAACTGGACAATAATAAAAATATTATATGTTGGCACCACAGAGAGCAGTGTTATAGAATATATCAACATACAACAATGTTTCAAACATGACATGAACAGTACTGCACTAAACATGTCATTTGTTAATTTACTAACCTTTGTTAACTGTTATATAGTTCTATGCTGTAAACGTACAGTAGGTAATTATAACAACTGAATGCATTAACACCTACAGTATCCACATTTAAAAAGACAAATACAAAATAAAAATAACCCTTCCTGAATCCTGTCAGTGTCACCAACACTGACATTGATTTGACTGAATATAGCCTAAATGAAAAGTTAGGAAACATCCCCCTTCTTCCAAAAATGTAACAAATTAAACCTTTCCAATAAAAAATGTTAGATGAGGTTTTTGCATGTGAACGCTTGTATTTACTGGACATACAACCCTTTTAGTCAGTTGGTTGTTATTAATAAAGACACAGACTAATATCCATAACTACTTCTAACTATGCTGGTCAAGGTAAGCGTAGTAGGACTGTATGAGCACACTACTTCCATGAGATGCCATATTGATGGCAGCCTACAGGCTGGTGTGCAATTACTGCAGGCCAGCAGATGGAGACCCACTGCTGGGGCTTTGATTGGCTAACGGCAAGGTGTGAGGAACTATAAGAGAAAAAAATGCCAGGAGTAGCCTCAATATAGTACCACCGAAGAAGACATGAAGCAACACGCAAATAAGCACGTCTGGATTGTAATATGAGGACCTGGGAATACAGAATACGGGCACAGTGGGAACATTCTCCCTGTGTGTTTGATTAGCATCACAGTATATAGCCATTTTTTAACAAGCAGTGTTTTTCACAAGTTGGTGGGAGTCATTTAAATGTAAAGTTAAATCTAGTTGAAGTAATTTAAAACCAAATTATTTATTTTATTTCCTGCCTATTAATTTTTTTTTCTTTTTCTGTGAGACAGGAATAGTTGCAGGGCAGATGGGTTTTTATGATCATTTTATACCTTATTTTTTATTTACAATAAAACAGTTCACTCAGTCATTCCACTGCCCACTTAAATACATAACTGTAGTCAAACTTCTAACTTCATCTCACCTCATTTTCGTTTCATTTTCTTTCATCTAGCTGTATCCTGTCAGTGGGGTGTTAATTACTGATGTACTGAAGCTGTGAAGTTGCTAGATTGGCGGTGAACACGGCTAACTTCTGGGGTTGATGTTCCACAAGCTGCCATTGCTGTGAAAAAATATCAGTCAATTTGAGCGTACAGAGTTGACACGACTCTCTTCTATATGGCTCTGGTCTGGTGGTCAGGGTGGGGGTCAGGGTGGTGTCCCGATCATATTTCACATCACTATATCATTGGCAATGACATTGAGAGGTTCATTTTAAAAGTCGAAAAGCATATTATATGACGCCACAAATAAAAAAACCCTCGTCAAAGCTGGAACGCACTGCATTCGCACCCTGGTGCCTATTGTAGTGTTGAATTTCCCGATCACCTCAAGGAACGGACAGACGACATCCCCGAGCAGCCACTTGGTTTAAATAAAGCAATTAATCATGTGAACAGGTATGCAGAAGAAAGCACAGAAGCCGCAGGACATGGCTAACTTTCTTAGGTCTGCAACACACATGTTAAATGCAACAGGCAATATTATTGACGCCTGAAAGATTATTGAGGTCACGTCCATATATTGCGCAATAAGACAATATAGTAATTATCGTGACAGGCCTAGTGCCCCTTGAGTGTACTGTAGTACAATTATTCTAAATGGTGGGTCACCACCGACAGGCTTGTCGCTCCTGCCGTGTTCAAAATAGGACACTAACACTGAGGTTTTAAGTAAAATAGAAATTTTATTAAAAAACAATGATTAATCAGCAATTACAATATGTGTTCGGCCGAGGGCTCAACTCTGACTTGGCTGTCTCCACCAGGAAAAGCCCTGAATCCTTAATTCTGACTTCCCTTAAAAGATGGGTGGTGTCTTCTCCCATTGGTTGCGAGCGTTATACGTATAACACTCTGGTTGGAGCGCAGGCGTGTCCACGCCCATTGGCTCACAGCTAACTTCTTCGGCTTGTTTAGACCGACCTGTCCTGGGTCAGGATGTACTCATAACAACATGATAATCTCTCGACCTTGCATTTCTACTTACTGTTTTGGTTGAGCTCCTCTTTTGAGCTACAAGAAATTAAAGGAACATAGATTCATAATACATTAATTTCCAATAGGCCTCTAATGTATACAGCATTATAACATTAGATCAATGTGTTTTATCTTCCGTTAAGCACATTATATTGAAATATAATCTCCACACCGACACGCTGGTCGCAGACATGTGCTTCGGCTCTGTCATATTTACGGTGAACTGCAGCATTACTGAGCTCTTCATTTTGGGTAGAGGCTCTTGTTGCTGTGCATGAAGTCACTGTGGATTACTGAACAAATTGTTTTGTAAAATAAATTGTGTTTTGGAAATTATATAATTTTTGGGTTGTGACTGAGTGATCAAGGATCAAATCTGAGTCCTGAGGTTGGACCAGTTGAGAACCACATCATCTTAATTTATTTATTACCACAGATGTTATTTCCTTCATTACGCTCAGATAAACTGTGCTCTTGGCCATGCAGGTTGTAAAAGAGATTCTAACTCAATGGGACCTTCCTGGTAAAATAGAGAAAGAAAGAAAGATGCTGAGTTTGGCAGCTCTGACAAATACGTTAAAGCATCTATGTGTGTTATAACAATGCAATGCATAGAGCCACAGTAACGATTTTGTCTATACGTTATTTATCGTGGCACAGTCATGAAAGACCTGAATAATTGATATGGTCCTTGCAGGAGTCATAGCCATGCATAGCGAGGAAGAACCTGAAAATGTGAAGCCATATATAACTCTGATTATTCCACTGTTTGTATTTGCACGTGAGCATCAGTGAATTATGACACAAATTAAGCCTTTTTTTGTATGTGTGTGTCTAGTGAGTTGCAGACGTGTAAATTAGGATCCACATTAAGCACAGGCTAATTAAAAGTTTCTCTTTGCTTGTTGCTACAGTACTGTATACACTCAGTAGTATACTGTACTCCATGACAAGCTAGCATGTCACAAGCTAAGCGTCACAAACTAAAAGCGTGCTGTGTACTATATTTAAACTGTATTACTGTTAACCTAACCAAATAGACTGATAGGCTAACAAATACTGGTCAGCGCTTCAGTTATAAGGGTCAGGTCTGAGTATTTGCACAGTGTTATCATTTTGGTTGTTGTTGTTCTATATGCCATGTCACCAACACAATGAATAAAACTGCTTTAAATTGAGATATCAAACAGTTTAAACGGTCTGAAAAGGACAGTTTAACTTTGGGTCATGTTCAAACATACTCCAGAATTTTTGGGGGACCTCAATATTTAGAGGTTATTATCCATCTATAGTATATAGTTAGCATATTTTGAACTGAATGCAGATAACTTTGTGTATTCAAATACTAATTTACTGCACTTGTATTTAAACTTCATAGTAATTTACAGACCTTACGGGTGTCTTTAAAGTAAAACAGTTCTGTCAGTTTCAGATTCCATTGGTTAATAATTCAACTGCAACTGAAGGCTCTATTCCACATTGTGTTGTCAGTCATATCCTACAGAAATTGGACTGAGAAGATCGGCATGGGTACTGCAGGTCACATTGGAATTCATTATCATGTTTGCGTAATATAATATACGAGTCTAGCCTTGTGGTATTATCCTGTTAGTACATTTAATATACAAGTAAATATAAATATTTGGATAGACTGCTGGAGACATAGGCTGGAATCAAAACATTAAAATAAATAGAAGTGTAAACCAATATAGCTTACTGTGTAGACTATGCTTTGACTTTGAGTAATCTCCACAAAGTCAACATTATAACACATTGACTTGAGAACGACCTCTGATTGTATATCGTTATCATTCACTACAGTACATATCGTAATGCACCATGATGTCAATAGGCCTTGTCAGCTGCGTATTACTGCAGGTTTTTACTACATCTGTTGACTGGAAAGCACGCTACAGTAGCAATGAAAGGCTTGCTAAAAGGCCTTTGGCTCTTTACCCACAGAAGGAAAGGACTGAATCGTAAGTGAGTTGACCTCGTCCACTCCTCTTGTGTGTGAGATGTGCTACATAAAGGCCCACAATGAAGGCAACAGTCAGTCACTCAGGTGCATCGGGCCGGTCTAAGACAGCAAACAGGAGAACATGGGACCATCCATCCATCCATCTTCATCCGCTTATCCAGAGTCGGGTCACGGGGGCAGCAGCTCCAGCAGGGGACCGCAAACCTCCCTTTCCCGAGACTTGTGGGACACGTTACGGGATTTTAGCTGGGGCCCAAGTGTCCCATGAGACAGTTCTAAAGTGGCCCTAATGTGACCTTCTGCCACTAGATGGCACACTGGTGCACCAGCATCTCAGACCAAAACATAAGCTTTGCCGGTCGCACGCACACACACACACGTGCGTGCATTTGTGTAAACACAGAACAGAAAATCAGTAAGGTCACAACACACAAAAGGAGAGTGATGTCATTATCTGGTCAGGACGCCATTACTCTACTACATCTTTATCGAACACGTTTCCAGAACTCACTCCGTTAATATTTGGTCAATTATGAATCATGGGAATAAGTACATTTTGGAAAATTTTCTCTTAATTTGCATTGTTTACTGTATATTGCATATATTCACAGAGTAAGTTACGATGACGCCTTTCCATGATTGCAGGAATTGTTGTGTATGTCTGTGTGTGTGTGTGTGTGTGTGTGGGAGGGGGTGTAGTCTGACTGTGTCTGGCTCTGGGGCCAGAGCATTCTCATGAATGATTCATGAGTCCTCTCCAGTGTTTTCCATTCCACTCATCTTAAACCCTTTTGACTCCTCTCATTCCACTGCTCAAAGCGCTGATATTATTTTACTTTGTTTTACAAAAGAGTCATGCAAAGTGTCAGTGGTAATATTTACAAAGATATTTAGTGGCCCTTTAAATCAATCATATCTCAATCATATCTGCAATCTGCCGTCTGCTTGGCGCCACATCCACTTTTAGTGGCGGCAGGGCCCTTAAACTGAGATGAGTTTAAGTGCCTAAATACAATTCATTTGGGGTTTTGGGAACTCAACTTTAAATTACATCTGTCAAACAATACTGATTACCTGTCCAAAATGTGATAAGTGTAAGATTAAATTGGTCACAAAAATAAGATAACGTTCAACTCTAATGTGGCTGGAGATCTATATTTTCCTATAGGACTTTCAAACGGTCACATGGTCGGCCTTAAAATTATTTTCTTGCCTCTTTGAATTTCACATTCTTAACGCTCAGATGAGAGTTGAGAAATGGGTGTAAATGCCTTGTGACTATTTGTGTGTGTGGTATTTTAATTAAAACTCAATATGCCCACACATAACTCCAGGACAATGATTTTATTGCAATGATCATTGACATTTTTTGGGTTTAAAGCAATATTGATTTTGCCTGGCATAACCAGACACAATATCCACCCTCCTTAGAGATAGAGTACAACATGTTTTACTCTGAAAACCACGCCCACCCGGGAAAAACAGTTCATTGCGATCCAATGACTTTGCATTACGTTAAGCAAAGCTAACGTCAAACTGAAACCTTCCTAAAAACAGTGACAGGATGCACTACTTACAAGGTAAAAAAAAACAGAAGAAAGTTTTCATAACTTATCTTGACGCAATGCATATGCAGTAGAGAGCTATAGAATGCCCTCTCACCCCCCTTCTCCAGGTGTGGGCGGGACTAAAATGCGCTCTGTCTCTATAGGGGATTATTTGCAGTTATATTGCTGCATCCTTGGTGTTGCTAAGACAACGCTTGACTTCAACATAATTGCATTTAGCCACCCCCACTGCTCGCTGATTGGTCTGCCATCCAGGGTGGTTGTGAGAACGCTAAAGTCATTTCAGTTTCCAGACCATAATAGTCGAGCGGAGCCAGCATAACACCGACCTATTTGAATAAATACCTCAGGCAACTGGAATGGGAATCATATTAGTTTTCAGTGAACCAATCCTGCAAATTTGACCTCAAAGTTGTCTGCTGTCTCGACCGGGCAATTTGACCTATACATTTCCCAACTAAAAATGGAAATATCCTAAATGAAACACTGTCTCAATGGAAGTAAACACTGATAGATAACCTCTTTGATGTAGGAAGGTAGTCACAGTTTTAACAAAAGTTCAATATACTGTGTCTCCTTTGTATACCGGCCTCTGAGAGACCAACTCTGACATTGTTGGTGGCTAGACTGAGTTCCCTGTTCGGCCGTGGCAGCAGTCAATGTCAGAAATTGATGATTGTGAAAGAGACAACTTAACTGCTGAGAGGATTGCAAAGGAGGTCCCTGCAGGGGATTGTGCAGGACAGGGTTTCAATCCTGGTCCCATTGATCTCCCTGCTGATGGAGAGCCAAGTGACGTGGCTGAGACCACTCTGTAAACAGCACAATTTTCGGAAAGTAAACTTCTTACTCCTTAATACCTTATTTTAATGCCATTTTATTATCTTCAGGAGTCACATTAATCGAATAAATAATCTTCAGATTTGTTATGAAGATATTCATTAGATGCAATCCTGCCAAGGGCATTGCGTTTGTAAGGAGATTGTTTATATTTGACCTTGATCAAAACAAAAACAAAAACCCGCCCTTCAATTTGGACACACAATGCCATGGTTTGGATAGTTGTGTGTGGTGCGGTCTGCACCACTTTGTTTGTGTTCCCCATTTACAAATGCAGGGCTGTGTAGAAACACCAGATTATGTTTTAAACAGTCACACTGCAGAACAGACAGCTAGATATTTGATAAAAAATGTATTATCTTGCAATTACTTACCCTACCTTTACTTAACGTGTATAAATGTGTATCTTACACTCTTGCACAACACTATCCTAAATAATATTGATGTCAGGCTATAGCACTTGACTAATTGTGATTTGGTTTGAGGATTTGGAATACATTTGAGGCAGTGCTTTAGCTGTAGCACTACCTCAAATATATATTTCAGCACAGGCCATCTGTCCATTAATTAAATTCCTAAATAATTTATTACAAAATTAATGTTATGGTGGGGAGTGAATTTTGGGCAATATTCCACGATACCAACACTGCTTCAGGTTCAAGAATATCTTCAATTTCTTCATCTCCAACTCCACATCAAAGGTTGACCTTTTGTTTCCCAAGTAGAACTGTGTCTTATTACTCGAAAGAATGTAAATCTGACCCTTAGTCTCAGACAGAAATGCATAGTCAAGTATCTCACGCCTGCATACAAACAGCCTAACCTGCAATAGGTCCAAGCAGCCACCCACACGGGCTGAATGTGATACGTAGGCGTCCCACATACTGCCCGTACTGTCGTGAGCATACAATTCAAAAGAAAGCTCAGTGCTAGTTCTTTTTTTCAGCTCTGTATGATAAAAAGAAACTGTCATGAATAAAACATCATCTGAGATATTTTTCATGCATGAGCAATTTCTCTTTCTCTGTGTAAAGGTGCTGCAGTGTTCGGAGCGAAGACACATCATCAATTTCCACCGTCTGCTTTTAAAACATTATTTAAACATTGACAAGTGCCCAGAGAAAATCAATGGGTGAGTAATAATAACCTCATTCCCCCCCGCCCTCCCCACATTCACCGGAGCTCAAACTTTAGAGATATCAAAGACGGTGTGTTTTCCAGAAGTCTGATTAAATGGAATAGAAGCTTGTTTAAAGTGAAAGGCTGGAGCGAGGACATTTTAGAGCTGCTTGTCTCTGTCAGGGAGCTGTTTTCATCTGAGCTCACTATTGGCCAGGCTAATGAAGCTTGATACCAAACTGCCGTGTATCGTTCTCAAATAGCCCCGCTGTGCTGCATATGCTAGCCCATTTGGGTAGTCCGCTAATATGTAGCCTCGTTCAACAGTCTTATTCAAGTAGAAATCTCACATGGGGATAATTAATTCTGCTTAGAGTGAGCCCCAATCGGTGCCTCTGCTATTCTTTCAAACTCTTCACCCCCATGTTTCACGAGCAGCTCCAAACCAATGCTACTGTGGTTTAAAAACAATATTGAACTTTAGTGAAACCCTTTTAACTCTGTCCACCATTTTGTTCAAACAAAACAGCAGGATTCTGTGAGGGAAGACAGATGTTTGTTGATCAACGCCATAGCATATTTGGGTAGATGCAATAAATAATTAAGCGCTTTACTTCACATATCAATTTTATCATTCTAACTTGACTTGACTGAAATAAGTATATTTTTAGATTCTGGGCTGGGAATGCTACAGAAAGATACTTGCTACAGATGCATTAGAAATGTATGTTTTAAGGATGCATGTCAGTCTATATGATGGCAGTACAGTAAAGCACCCTGCCACCAGTCTTCCCATTCTGATTTAGCCTGAGCAGCCACTGAACCTCTTGACCACATGTCCGTGATTTTATGGATTTATGCAGATGATTATCTGAGTCGATATTTGCATTTATGGCCAAGTGTACACAGGCATACCTACTAATAATAAGGTGTCAGTGCAGTTTGCCAAGCGCCAATAGACAAATAGCAAACAAATAAATGAAGTGGTTTTGATAGGTCTCCTCTCTGGCCAGAAGCCCTCTTGGAATCCCTGAACAAAACAGCCCACCCCCCCATAACAACGTGAGCAGCTTGAGTGAGACTAGCTTGGCACCGTCCTATCCCACCTTAACAGGGTAGAGCTTTGTGTGGTGGCCAACTTGCCTGATTGCATTGCTTGTTAGGCTGTCTTTGATCGTTAGGCAGAGCAGTGTCACCGCCTTTGATGTCATCAATAATAATTAGCTGTCACTTTGATCTCGCCAAATATTAGCACAGTCTTTTTGTGTGTGTGTGTGTGTGTGGTGGGGGGGGGGTGGGATGCTGTTGGACGATGCGCCGCAGACTCAAACCACTCTCCTTGATGCAAGACGTCTGATAAATTATTTACCTGAGTGGATTCCCTCCCCCCTCGTCCACCCAGACTCAGTCTGTCTTCATGCTGTTGCCGTTCGCTCAGGGTCACCTGGGTGGGACTGAGAGACCGAGGCAAGGCAGACAGCGCGCGCACGGATGCTGGGAGACGGATTGAGCTGTAGCCCGTATCATGTGACACGCCCGTATACCTCTGAGGCATCAGTCCTGCTCGTATGGCGGGGGGAGAGGGATGATGATGATGTTGATGATCAGCTGTTTGCCTTCCATTCTCTGTGAAGACTGCTTTGGGAGGCCCAGGGGTAGTCAGGCCGGATATGCTTCCATCCTATTCATCACCGGTGCCCAATAGGGTCAACCTGTCCCTTTTAAGAATTTCATTATTTCATTTCAGGACAACTGACCAGCACAGTGCAGTATGTTCACCATCTTGTCTCTCCTGCCTTAGTTTGTGTATGGAATGTGGTGGAAGGTTCTTCTATACCCGTCCACTGTAGCTTCCGAGGTCTTATTTAAAGGTGTCATTGGCCATTCTTATCTAATACACTTTTTGTCAAATTCAGCGAACAGCACACCCAAATATAAACTGGTGTTCCTACACAGCCCGGGCATTGTACCTGGGAACATAAACATAGAGGCTCATAGCCTCTCCTAGCCTTCGGCAATGCGTTTGTTCTTCTATTGAGTTCATATATCAACAATCTTTCTCCAGTATCGCTTACTCTACCTTTAACTTCACAGTGCAGATGGTTCAACATGAATAATGAATGAGCTGTGCAGGGAGTTTTTGTTAATAAGGTATTTCATAAATCATTTTATAATTACTACAATGTACTTCAGTTAATTATCTGTTGGATTATTTGCTTCAGCCTTACTGCTAAATTAAACAAACAATCAGAACCAAATGAACAAAAATATGGCAGGTTTAAAGCGAAATTAAAATGTTGCATTACTTTGTATAAACATGACGTTTACTCATGGAGATGAATGTTTGTTGCCTAAGAGTAAATTGATCTTGATGCATGAGCACGCTTATACTGTAGGATTCTGTAGGATTCTGCAATAGATGGCACACACCTGAAATCAAATTGCATTACACATACAGTACAGTAGACTACCTTCTATATCACAATAAAAATGAAATGCCTTTTTTCTTGCTGTGTAACGTGACTGACTGCTTCAACAATGCGAAGGCTCTTGTGGAGCCAAAGATGGTTGCCAGTTTATTTTAGAACTTTTCATTGCTTTCGGGTGAATGCTTGTGTAATACAGTACACCTCATAAATATTGAGGAACAGTTGGTGAAACGGACCCTAAGGTAAAGCATTGGTAAACTCAGAGAGTGCATATTGGATGGTGGCAGTATTTATTTAAACCTTTTGGGTTGTGTCTTCAGGAATAGACTAAAAAAAAAGCATCTGAACAAGAAATGTGTTATGGAGCATATGATTGATAATTAATTGCAAACACATTTTTCCTAAAACTGGGCTTAAAACCAGAAAACTTTTAGAATACCTTTAGAAGACAGCATTTCTCAGTCACTGGGTTTCCAGTTGCAGAGCTGTACAGGATTGCCACCCAGTCACACACACATTCACACACCAATGGTGATTGCTGCCACACAAGGCACGCCCAACCACCGGGAGCAGTTAGGGTTAGATGTCTTGCTCAAGGACACCTCGACACGGTGAGGAGTTAGCCGGGATCAAACCAGCGACTTTTGCATCACCTGTCACCCTTGCTCTAGCCACTCTGCCACTGCTGCCCAATGTAAAGTCTAGCCTAGAGTGGCCCGTTTTCACTGTCAATCAAACCATAGTGTCTTATCTAGGCCAGAAGATGACTACATGGAGAAGTCAGTACTTACTTACCCTAGCCCTTCAAATTCAATGAATATCTCCTTATGGTGCACTAGTTATGTGTGTGTGTGTGTGTGTGTGTGTTGAAATGATATCCGGTGTTCCTACACAGCCCTGGCTCTGTAAATGGAAACACAATCATAGTGGTGCAGACCTCACCACACAACAACACTATCCCAGCCTATAGTACATGTCCAATTTGGACGACGGAGCTTCTGAGGGGAGCATCCTATGGCATTGAAGGGAGGTTTCACTGTTCACTGTGCTCCTAGTTATGAGGTCGGAATTTGTAAATATGACATGTCACGCATTCAAGTGCATGGCTAGCAAATTACGTTAGGAAACCACGTTAAATCTACAGTTTTTTTGAATGGAATAGCTTGTTATTAAAGCATTATAATACACATTATCATAGGACTACAACACGCTAACATCCGCGCATGCCATGTCTTCCTCCATGTTTGTAGCACCATCCCACATAACTCAGCAACGTTGGGATCATAGATATATTCGAGATTCCCAGTGGTAATTATGACTTTGACCATTCATGTGCTCTGAAGTCGTTAATACGATATATCCGAAAGATTTACACCTGCATAAGGTTAATACATATTTCTCTCTTCACAACACAAGCACTCTTATTGAAAATATTTTAGCAATAATATATAATTATGTAACATTTTCGACGCAACAAACATTTTGATTGATATTGAAGTGTGCTACTGTGTGTTGTTATTCAACTACACACAGACCTACTAAGTACATTTGATGTCTTGTTTGCTAATGTTTGCTGAAGGCAACATTGAAAAGGATTTGGAAGTAACTGATTCAATGTAAAAAAAAACAGTACCGTAACTCTAATACATTACAGATTACAGGTACTTTTTTATTTCATGACATTTTAATTTGAAAGGAAAGTTTTTAGAAGAAAATAGCATGAAACAATTGGATGTTCTCTTATTATGATTTCATGAACTTTAATCAATAATTTAAATGAAGTCCTACTTTGATCCCTTGAGCACAAAGTAACCTACTAAGCACTGAAGTAGCTACTCCCTGCGTAAAGCACTTGGAGGCTTGTGCTGGGGAAAGTGGGACAAAGCTTGAAAAATTAAAGACAAAATATGGTCACAAATAAATTAAATATTCCTTTGGTTGCACAATATCATCCACTCCACCCCCCCACCCCACCCCCCCCCTTTCTCCCAACCTCCATTGAATGTTTGTGATCTATTTTTTTACAATGCTTGCTATAAATCTGGTCAAAGCACTCCCTTATAATGTGTTTACAGAAGATTCCAGGACATAAAAACCACCTTAAATGAGATAATATAGTCTGCTGGAAGAAAAAAAAACCATCAACAACCCACAAACAAGTAATTAGAGTAAATTAGTATTTCATCATGAGATAATTTCATCAGACAGTCAGAACTTGAAGTCTTGAGGCGCTGTAATAAAGGGACAGAGTGAATGACATTTCCAATATCACTTGGTTAGTTATAATGAGTAATAATAAGCAAATGCAGACTGAAAAGAGGATTCCGGAAGAGGAGATTAAATGCAAACAATGATTTCCCCTGATTAGGCCACAAATGCTGCAATGCTGAGCCTTGTCCTGTATGTTAATAATATTTGCGATTCTTTAATGACCCAAGGATGTTGTCATCGTGAAACAATCTTCTCGGACGAAAGGTTAGAGAAACAGAGATTCAGCAGCTGTTTGTGTACAACACCGGACTCTGTTGTGTCAATCATCAAAATACACAGGGGGTTTTCAAATAAGGGGTGCCAAGATAATTCCACTCCACTCGTGAAGCACTTAGGTACATAAAAATCAAACTGTACTTTGTTCTCCCTACAACGTAACAGCAGCTGTGCTACAGTTACATTTTCACTTGCTGGAATAAAACAATACATTCTTTTGTTTTGGAATAGGGAGTGTGTGTAAACAAGGACAGTCTTTTTTAACGGCCTCCATCTTTATCGGCGATACTGTTCACTGTGTGTACTGTATGTTTCTACAGTCAGATAGCTAAAGGTTCTGGCAGAAAGCCGACAGCAGGATTGGTGTGACTCCCGACGATACATAGTATGCTTGCACTATGCATAACATTCACAACTGAAACACTTTACACCCTATTCACACTTTGAGGCCGATGCGTTAACATTAGCTTTCCATCACAGGGTTAATTTCCGTGTTAAATGCTTCTTTCTGCTCTCATTATCTCAGATGGCCTTGCAGGTGGGACTGAAGGAAGGAGAAGGGGGGGGGGGGGGGGGGGCTAAAAAAA
>JAODOY010029391.1:0-22636 GCA_025399855.1 Forbesichthys papilliferus | reverse complement strand
GTTATCAGGCTACGAACCACTCAGTCATTTGAATCAGGTGTGTTGGAGCAGGGAGACATCTAAAACATGCAGGGCAGTGGCCCTCCAGGACAAGCGTTGAATAGCCCTGTGCCTAAGCAATTGATGTGATGGTAACCAGTTACCATCTGATATCAACAGATTACTCTACAGGTGTTTTTCTTAAAAGGACAAATAAGTGACTCATCTATCAGTTTTGCATCACCTGATGTGGGTTGCTTGGAAAATGTATACTGTGAATAAAAGTACACTGTAAGGGTGCAGAACTGAGGCGCAAGAATTTGCTTGGGAATTATGGCTTACAACAAATCCATCACTCAAAATGCAACTAGAAATGCAATGTTCTGAAACATAGCATGTTTGAGGAAATGTATGTTTAGGTCATGTTTTCTATGTTCAAATATACAGACTGCACCCTTTTAAAAGGTTTCTCCTACTTTCTTAGGCCAGCAAGGACCCCTTGGTGGTGGAGAAAATCATGACTGACTTAGATGAGAACAAGGATGGTGAAGTGGACTTTCAGGAGTTTGTTTTTCTGGTTGCTGCACTGACTGTGGCCTGCAATGAATTCTTTGAACAGAGCTTAAAGCAATAAATGCCTGCCCTAATTTTGACTTTTTGTAATCTGGTCTAGTATTCAATTGTTCGATCCAACAATGTATGAAGTGTGCATTGATTATTTTACAGATGTTGCATGCATAATGCTAAAACAAATATTTTAACAACTGTTGGTTGGAAGATCTCTTCTGGATCAAATGTTAAATTTGGAACAATAATGCTGGAGGTTACAATTAGAAAGGTCAAGCCCCATAAAGGATTTAATTGTTGCACTTCCAAACATGAAAATACATGATACACAACGACTATAACATTAAAATCTTTAATTCCCTAGTAGGTATACGAATGACTTGTCATTAACACAAATGGGCAAAGCTTCATTGATGGTTGAACAAAATACGTGAAGGAGTTGAACACAATGCAGTCTCAAGCAACCCAATACTGGCCCCCTGAGCTCCTTCTCCATTATGTAGCAACTATTTGACAGTCATTTAAGATTAATCCTGAAGACAGCAGTCCCTAATGAGACTAATGTGCATCAGTGATTTGCCTTAATAGGATTGGACACTGCCCATATCTGTCCTGGCTAACCATACAATGTTGCTAAAATACATGGGGTGTTGGGGTGAAAAGTAGTCTCACCGCTTGTTTTTGTAATGTTCATGAATAACTGTAGAAGAAGGAACTATTTTAAGCTGTTAACATGTTATTGTTTATTGGACAAGTTAATATTGGAATTCCAAAACTACATTGTGACCAACTGATTCACCCAAAATGGCGAAACGTACTTTGTAAAGATGATCATTTTGCCACCCTGTCCAAACAGGGCTTCTGTGCCACCAACACTAGGTTCCTTGGAGAGAACCTGGGGTCAAAAAGTGGTACTAGCTGACTTGGCAAACCTTTAGGGGGGGGCGGGGGCAAGGGGTAAGAAACAAATAAATGGGTTAGTTAATTAAGACTAAAATGCACTAATCTACTTGGTCAGAAAAACAATCCATTAATACTTATAACTACAAGATGTCAGGTCAAATTATAACTACCACTAAAAACACAACCTACGGCTAAAGCTGCATTCCAGCTGTATTGTGCCTCACCATTCTCCTGCAAGTAAATCATCCTGTCCAGCAGCACCAGAGTCTCCACCACTGGGGCCAACAGAAGTGCCAGGCTGAAGAACACCAGCACCTTGTTCTGCTGCTTGAGCAAGGCCTCCACCCTGTCCAGCTCTACTGGGTGCTCAGGAGGCAGGCCCACCCTGGCTAGACCCAGACGTGCATACCTGTCATGTACATGGAAGCACACAAAGAATTAGCTTTTTTCTTCATGGGCACTAGGTCTTCAACCCACTGAGTTTAGGATGCAAAGACTCTTTCTTATCCCTGATAGTTGTGTAAGGGTTCAGTGCTTTGAGCATAGAGTGGGCATCAAGACTGGGCTAACCTCAGACCAACCACTAGGGTGTGCCAAATGACTCAATAGCTACTAGCTTTAACCACAATAGGAACACAGTTGTTACATTTTCCAAAATTCAGACAAATTCCATTATATTGTATTATACAATCATTTAAAAAAATAATTTTCTATATTTTATTGTACATAATATTAGCTTAATACAAAAATAAAGTTTCCCTGTAGGCTATTTAGGTTTTAAAGTGTGTGGGCCTTACTCTGTGAAAGACAACAAGTGGGCTTTCTTTATTGTCTGTATTCCGGCCCTGCGTAGCTCCGGCCTCAGCCCTCTGATTACAATCTCCAGTGTTGCCCGGTAACAGTGTGTCCTTAGCAACGCGCTCTCTTCTCGCAGCCGCTGCGTATAATCCTCTATGGCGTGACAGGCACCTTCCCGTGCCTTATACGACAGCTGGTATCCTGGCAACCCTCGCACCCAGGAACTCATAGGGTAGCCAAACTCCGAGATACCCGTGCTGTGAGCTGGTGTAGGTGAGATGGGCGGGGTTACCAGTCCCGGGGGGAGCGGCTTCTCTTTGGTGGTGAGTTTCATGTAGCAACATGCCACAGAGGTGATGCCGCGTACATGCGGGCAGCGGGCGAAGTGGCGAAGCAGGGTGGCACTGAGGTCACCGCAGGCATGGAGACCAGTCAGGACAATATCTGGGAACTCTTGGCCCTCGCTTATGGCAGCCTGGCTGTGTGAGCAGCGGCCGTTGCCGCACAATTTATTTTCGGACTTGTATTGGCATGAGCGCTTACAGCAGGGGAAGTTGGACTGGTGTGGTGCCTGTGTAGACATCTGCGGAGAACCCGCTGTAGAGATACGTTCACATACATCTGCTGATCCCACAAGATGTGATTGTGCAGGTTCCGGCAGATCAAAGTGTCTTTGTCTCTTTTTAGTGGGTACAGGAGGTGTGGTGGTGTGACTTCCATTTATACATTCAACATTTATTAGTTGCTCAATGAAGGCCTTCCAGGAATCCACAGGGTTCACCCAGCCCACCACATGGCGGGGAGAGGGTCCAGGCACTGTAAGTTGAGTACACCCATTGTGGAACTGAAGAAAATGAAGATTTGAACAATCACTACTGCACTACATGAAAATAGTCCTGATTATAAAGATCATTGTCCAGCTTCTAAACTGGTATCTACACAATGACTACTTTATATCTGTATAATGATTATAGGACAGGGATGATAGGGATATGGGAATGATGGGTTAGAAACATACATTTGGATACATGCTGATTTGTAAAAAATATTGAAATGTGTTAAACCGTTAAAAAAACATTTGGTAGGGTCCTACAATGTACGAACCTGTCTCTGCCTCTCTTTAGCCAAAGCCCACAATAACTGTCCATCAAACTTGGACGCCATAGAAACCAAGGTATGGTCTGCTTCAATTGCCATAACTGAGAGTCCAAGTCCAAATGACAGAAAACGAGTCAAATGGCCCTATAAGAGACATATTGTTGAAGACGTCTTCTTAATACACTTTCAATATATGTGGTCAACCGACTGGTTCTTTCTTATTGGGATTATAGTGTGACATATATAAATAAATAGATGTCTATGAACACAATATACCTGTCCAGAGCCCACATCCACCACATTATTGCTGTCTGTCTGTTCACAAAGTTGTTTGACTAACTGGAAATAGAAAGAAATCAAACCGTTTATTTATTTATTTGGTTACCTAATGCAGTCCACCAAATTAGTTCCTAAACAGGTTCCTCAGTAAAACAGTAACTGTAACAAATAAACCGTAATTTACCGTACCATGCCCAGCTTGCGGATCTCATGCTGTTTCTTGGGTTTGACATTTTTCCTGAATATGTGTCCCAGCAGTGAGCTCTGACTCTGGTTGTTTATGAACTCTTCTGGCTTGTCCTGCTTCTGTCTCAGCATTCTGGGGAATGCTAGGCTGTGTGCTGTGGTGCGAAACGCCAACAAGGAAAGTGGCCACACTGACGGATACGATCTGTAATGACATTACGTTTATGTTGAGGCCACGGCACGCATTGTGATGTGCAGAGTGATGACATTCTTACAGCCAAGCCATACCCCCTGTCTCCATTGTTTTGCTCAAGCAAGAGGTCTGCAATCTGTGGTGGTGACAATTCACAAAGTACATGCTGCCATCTGATGGGCAATGTGTTCCACAGATCTTCCGTGAAAAACTCCTGAAAAGGCATTGACCAAATCATATGTGAGCGTTTGAAAACTATGCGTAACATCGTCTTCGGGATTAATAGTTAAATACTGCACAATGTAATTGATTACATACGTACAATTATGTATGAATCTGATATGTTCTTGTACGTAGTCAGAAAGGTGGTGATGTTTGTTGCCAAATGCCGCTGCTGCTCGAATGAAAGGGTTAGCATACCGGCGGTAACCATAATTTGCATCAGATGCCAAATACTAGCGTTTAGATGATGTTGCTGCTGTGAAGTTAACACGAAGCTATATACTCTTACGCAATGTTATCGCTGCTTCTCGTGTATATTGTTAGCTACTGACAGTAGCCTACCGATAGCGCCAGAGGGTAATAAAATGTATACTCTCCCGAGTACATCTATGGGATGTTCACGTTCTGTCGGGAAATGCAAAGTTTT
The DNA here is from genome assembly GCA_025399855.1 of Forbesichthys papilliferus. Taxonomy (NCBI): domain Eukaryota; kingdom Metazoa; phylum Chordata; class Actinopteri; order Percopsiformes; family Amblyopsidae; genus Forbesichthys; species Forbesichthys papilliferus. The sequence goes on along the minus strand of JAODOY010029391.1, from coordinate 17,984 downwards.
GACACAATAGTCTATGTATTTTAGTTGCGTGTTTGTATTGATTATATTTTGTAAGAATGTTAATCTGCTCATGTTATACGCTTTTGTCACTTAATGTTTAAAAAAGTACCCAGACAGAAATTTTATTTTTTACTTTTTTATGTTGAAATGTTCCGTACCTTTGTTTAACTGGGTTTTCCTACTTTAACATGATTGGACAATGCGTGGATATAATAAAATAAACAAAATAACAGAATTAACAAATATATTTTACTTAATCAAATTATATATAACTATCAAACACATCATATAGCTGATGTGTAAGAACCATAGGTAAGAATACGTAAAACATCAACACGACACGGAGGAGATCGTGAAGGCAACATGTAACCCGGAAGTGAAAACGTTGTCCAATCGTTGCGCGAGGTCAGATAGAAGCTCTTTGACGATGTTTGAGGCTTGAAGCAGCGCTTTGATGGTATTTGTGATTTTTGTTTTTATTTAGATAATGTTATACTTTAAGCATTTTATATTGCTGATCCATTTAGGCTACAGTTTCTGAATTCAGAATACAGAACGGTTTTAATGAAAATATAAATAATGCCACATATTTGACCTATGGGAACTGGCTAACTACTAGCATGCATACATCTTATAGGTAATTCCAATATCTTTATCGTGGCTTACTGTAGCCATACCAAGTTATATTTAACTAAATACAATTGTACAGGTGTTTAGGGAGTAAGGTTTCTATAATTCTCTATATTTTGCTACTTGGCTACTTCTGTGTTTAATGATGAGTCAGCCAATAAGATCTATCTATAATTTAATTTACAGTTTTGTATTTGCTTTGCAGGTTTCGAAATTGCCTGTTCTCTATGATACATCCATCAAGACAGAAACATTGACAAAGGAATATTGGTATTTTCTCCCAATGAACACAATATTCTTCTGCACGTGTTTAAACTGAGTCTACTGTAGAAGAAATATCTGCATCTTTGCATCATGTCTGACATTCAGATTAATGTCGATTTCTCAGTTCCTAGTAAGCCTAGACAGGCACTGACAAGAAAATCAAATAAACTACGTTCTTATAAGAATCGATCAACACAAAACAGCCAATCTGACCAAGGAGTCCGTTTGAATTACACTGTTGGTCCAAAACGACAAGTGCATGGAAATGCAAAACGTCAACGATTCCTTCAAAAGAGGAAATATTTAGATCAACCAGCCCATAGGCCAAAGAATAAAGAGGGGCATTCGAATGCATCATTATCTCGAGACATGGTTACAGAAGCCATGTTCAGTCCTCCAGCAACCGCAAGCATCTTATCATCGAGTGATGGTGTAAGCAGTATTCAACAGTCAGGAAGAAAGGTCACCTCAGGTGAGAGCACTGCTGATGTCTCTAAGATGCAGTCGTTCAATGTCAACCCCTCAAAGTACGTTGCTATAGATTGTGAGATGGTGGGCACAGGCAAAAAAGGTTGCATCAATGAGCTTGCACGCTGCAGTGTTGTCTCTTATCATGGCGATGTGATATACGACAAGTATATTAGGCCCACCAGGCCTGTCACTGACTACCGCACTCGCTGGAGTGGCATCCAATGTCATCACCTATTAAGAGCCATATCCTTCCCAGAAGCTAAAACAGAGGTGAGAAACATCTGTTGCTTAAATTGCTAGATTCATTTAATTCATGCACTTATTTGTCATGATAAATCATGAAAATGTATTATCAAGCATTACCATCATAAGTGAGTTCACTCCTGCACAGTCCTAGTCACAGAATGCATTAACCACAAGGTAGAGAGCCCAGAACTAAGTGGAGAGGTCACTAGTTGAAGCTCTGTGAATACTTTCTGCATGCACTGTACGTTTAGCAGACAAAATCAGTTTGAATAAAATAAAGCCGTGTAGACTACTATTTTCAGTGAGACGAACAATTGCCTAAGACAATAGCTTACATTTGTAATCATAAGTTACTGCATAAACATTAATCAGTGACGCATGTAGCAGCACAACTGGCTATATAAACTGATCGGTGTACCGCTTGAAATTAAACTAGGACTTCCTACCAGCTAGCGTACAAATCCTTGCAATGTTCCAACTGTCATCAAAGTCAAAGATTTATCCGTTAGCGGATAAGGCTTAACCGGTGCCTGGCCAATTGATTCATATCACGGCTACACAGTGAGGGCTGTGTCTGCCTTCTCGAGTTCTAAAACAGGATTCAAAGAAATGCCCCATTGTAAACAAACGAGCGCGCCAATGCCAAATACTGTATAATTGGTGTTGATCGCAGCATCTTTAAAATGTTTTCTAAGTTTGTTTTACCATCATCAACTTCTCATAGTTTCTTTTAATTAATTGATGTCTAAAATATAAAAAGGAGGAGGAACCTGAATAAGGAACCTGAATAAGGCCCGAAGCACAGCCTGCATGTGAACTTTGATGTGAAAATGTGCCTGAAGCCTGGCCCGAGGGGCATAAATAAGTCAGGGTCCATCAGGTTTGGGCTGAAATGAAAGGCTCTACACTGTGGTGTTCTCAAGAGTGATGGACAGGTCCACCTAAGGATTATCTTTTACCGGGAGGTTTTGTCTAGATTGAGAGGAGAATCCATGATTAGAAACTAAAGGGCTGAGAGATCTTGTATACAATGAGAAGAGTAAGGGTTCCACTCCCAACACAGGTCTTTGGGGGACCCCTGTGCTGAGTGGGCATGGTCTGGACAGGCGTCCATTCCAGAGGACTTGATAGGAGCAATCTGTCAGATAGGACTCAAACCAGGAGAGAACAGAGTGTGCAATCCCCAGCTCAGCTAGTGTTGAAAGAAGGATCTAGTGGTTTACTATGTCATATGCAGCTCTCTGCAGGATGTTCTGGCAGTGTGAAGGGCTTCAGTCACCATGGGAAGAGCAGTCTCAGTAGAGTGATCAGCTTTGAGGCCGTACTGGTGGGGATCAAGGAGGTAGAGGGAAAGTTGGTTGGAGACTGCATGTTCAGGCGGTTTTGAAAGGAAAGAGAGGAGGCGTAAGTGTACTTTTAGATCGTAGATGCATCCAGGGTTGGTTCCTTGAGCAGCGGTCAACTGATCAAGTGTTGCTTTTATCCCTCTGTGTACTAGCACAAGTACTAAAAATAAGTATTATATTAGTCTGCTACATTTCCCTTTTAAGGTGCTTGAAGATTTAAGAATAGGGAGATAGTTGCAATATTATTGTGTACTTTAGTGATGTACTTTTTCTGTGGTTTGTAAATTGTCAAATTAAAATAATCCATGTTTCATATCATTTTAACTGATGTATATTCAGCCTAATAGAAAAGAGGCAATAATAGCCAATGTTCAAAATGGTGTAATATCTGCCTTGTAGATCTTGAAGCTGCTAAAGGGGAAGGTGGTTGTTGGCCATTCTGTCCAAAATGACTTCAAAGTGCTGAGCTACATCCACCCTGCACCCCTTACCAGAGACATTGCCAAAATAACTCTGCTCAACAAGAAAGCAGGTTTTCCAGAAAACCAGACGGCCTCACTAAAGAGACTATCCAAAACTCTACTGTCCCGTAATATACAGGTAAGGTTTGAAAGCTACTGGTGGTACATGTTTTGTTTATAAATGTTTCATCCATAAACACTAGCCTAATGATCAAGTTCTGTCATTTTTCTTGTAGCTAACCACAATTCATAATAGATTAAACCGTAAACTATATACATTTGTATTTATTTTCAGTCAACAACGCAGCATGTTGGTTACACCAGCATTTCCCATTTAAAACTATTTACAGTGCATCTGTAATCACAGCACTTCACTTTGTCCATATCTTATGTTACAGCCTTATTCCAAAATTGATTAAAACCACTCTCTTTCCTCAAAAGTCTACACAATACCTTGTTTGAAAGTTTAGGTATTCACACCAGGGTGGCAGGGTCTGACTCTAGGCTTGAAGCAGCCGTGACGTGTGCCGACGGTGGTGGCCTATAGGACCAACTGCAATAACTTAATTAGCGGATCAGTAAACATTTTTTAAAGGCACTTGGTTCATATAATGCTTAATAATAATCTATTGGTGCTTATGTAAACTTTTTTTTTTTTTTGGACAATGTCAATAAAGCCAGTTTGGACGATTGTTTGTCATGATGTAATAATCATGCAACATAGTCCAACGCTCATGCCTGAGCTGCGTGTTCATTTCTCTTGCACGAGCAACAAGCGGCGTATTTGCGAGCACAACATCGATCCTACTTTTGGTGTAAATGCTAAATATTAAACAAAACATGCCTACAATTATAACAGTACAGTCCAATACAAAAACAAAAATTCTGGTTATTTTATGTTGTACTACGACGCACATGCTTGAGGTCGGGAACTACAGGGTCGCAGGTTGCAACGTAATCTTCTGTTTACACAGCACATTTGTGACAAAAGAGCCACTTTGCCAATATGGCTGCACCCTTAATTAAAATATTGCGCTTCACTGCGACAATGAGCAGTTACTTAGTAAGATCAAGCTGCCATTTTCTTCACTGTGTCAATATAATAATAAGTCTATGATTCACACTAAGAATTAAGCTCAGGCACGTGCTGTTGATCATGCTTGAGATGTTTCTACAACTTGATTGGAGTCCACCTGTGGCAAATTCAGTTGATTGGACATGATTGGGAAAGGCCTGTCTATATAATGCACTATAGTAGAGATCTTCACGCATTCACCGACACCTGAAATTCCTAGAACCGTCCGGGTCGGATCCAACTTTGAATGTTTGACTTGGGTCTGGGTCGGGTCTGACATAATTGCTATGATTCTCGGATATGTGCGATTTACCAACTGGACCATTTCATTAATACATATATTTCCAGTATTATATATAACTTAAATATATAAGGAAGAAATTCCAAAATGTTGAAAACAAAAAAAAGGTTGTCATGGTTTGCCGAAACAGGCAGGTTCAGTGGCGCCGGTGAGTAATACTATTGCCAGCGTCCCTGAACATGTATAGCTACTTGCTGTTACTTTTACTTGCTTGCGGTTGATTATCTGACCATGGTCCGTGATAGGAATTACACATTGTAACATTGATTAGGTCCAGCCTTGGCTTCGGCTGGTAAATCTAAATTATTACCTTAAATTTGACCGAAATCAAATGCTTCCTATGATCATTTGATTGCAGTGCGAGTGTGGGAACCTGTGTGTTCCACAGCTAACCTTTCCGTACTACCTTTACTACTAACTACTTCCGTCTACCGTGCATTTGCTTGTGAAAGAATTCCTTGCAAATTTGGTCCACCTCAATCAACACTTGTGAGTAAGGTGGACTTACTTTTAACAGATGTTTGCCACAGTTTAAAACTAACATTGTTTTAATTGTTTCATTAAATATGAATCACACAAGTCATGGTTTCTAAAACTGGATGTGTCGATTATGGCAATCTCCGTTTCTTTCTCAGGTTGGGTTCCACGGTCACTCTTCTGTGGAGGATGCTAAAGCTACCATGGATCTGTATAAATTGGTGGTCAGCGAGTGGGAGATGACTTTATCCTCTACTGCTGGAAATGGTTCCTATTCTTAGGGAAAGTGAATAATAAACGGAACAACCATACCTACAATGGGTATAATTGTGTGATAGCTGCATCCTGAGTATCCATGACTGTCAAACCTTACTTCGACATCAGGGCTGTATTCTTATGGCATTGACAAGATCCAACAGTGTATGCTCACTGATTTCAGTTGCTCTGGACTGAGGTTTACACCTGGACCATAAACTTTTTGGGCTTCACAGACATGGATTAATTTAATTTTAATTTTAGCCTTGGAATTGGCTTAATCCATGTTTATGAAACCGGCCCTTATCTCGTGGCTGTGGTGCAAGTGCTTGCCTTGTACAATACATTTGCATGCCACAAGGGGGCAGTGGTTCACAACTAGATGTGATTCTACTTTTTATATAGTACCCTGAAAGATAATGGAAATTCTGTAAATACCTTTTTTCTTTAATCAGTTCAAGTCTACCATTCAGCTAAAAATGTTCCTAAACGTAATTTTCTAGTGCAGTAAGGTTGTGGCTTTTCATATGTTGCATGGTAATTGTTTTATTATAAAACTCAAAACTTGTCTTAATTGTGCTAATTGCTTTACTTTTAAAAATGTTAGATTAGGATACACTGTAAAAAAAAAAAGATTTTAGTTTGCCACAATGAAATGTACTATTTTTCTGTATTGCAAAATAATAGGAAATTGTATTTTATTTACAAGAATATACTGTTGTCATGTGATGAAGAAAAAACAATTCTGTATAAATTGAATACATTAAACATGTATTTAACTGCTTTTAAATTACACTTTTAACAGAACTATCTGTTGTACAGTATTTTCTTTTTAAGCTTTTGTGACTGAGCGGCCAATCACGGGCCACGGATGTGGCTTCTGCAATTTGTACACGACCATAATGGAAAACCAGCTCAAGAGAAGGGATTCACAAGTCACACAATCAATTGTTTTTACTGCAGCCCTGCAGGTGCATGTCAGTAAGACTGTGTCCACACATACATTGCTATTTTTATAAATTAACCTTTTGTGCAAAATTTGTCCTTTTATCCATGAACTGCATCCAATCACTTAAACTGAAGGTTTAGCAAAACTTGCCAGGGTGAAGATATTTTAAAACTCCATCTTCGGCGTTCAATTGTAGACAGGTATTACTGAGTTTTGGGATTGTAACACTAGCTTGTGCACCAGTCTTTTGTTTGTTGTGTGCTGTTAATGTTTTACACCAGAGAATATAACTTAACAGAGATGGTACAACAGATGGATCTTCTACATTCGGTTTTTGAAAGTAGGGGGGTGACTTTTCTCATACCAGAAGCGTTGAATTTTTTCTTACATTGAAATGCATTATAATGCTCAATCTTGGTTTACATTGTGAGATGCTTGAGCATTGGAGGATGTAGGCATAACTTTGTTGGTTTTAACCTTGCTAATGGGACTTTTTACATGTTAAATAGTTACTATCCAACTATAATGAAGAGGGGCCGGCAGAGGCCGGTTGCACCAGCTGAACGTAAGTTCGATCCTAAGATTGGGTGTAAAGTCCACCTTAAGCCATACATTGAAACTAGTTACTTTAAGGCAGCATGTCTACCAAAGCTTTTCAAGATTAATATAATAATCAACTTTATTTGTATAGCACCTTTCATACACAATGTGCAACTCAACGTGCTTTACAGTTAAAAACATTTGAACAAAGGATGAAGGGAAGAAATACAATAAAACAAAATGAAATAATAAACAATGAAAAACTAGGTAAAAGGCGTTTGGTGAGATTCTAACCCACAAGGACTCCAACCCAAATATTCCTAAATTATTCACCCAGGTGTTTGGTGGAACTCTAACCCACCAGGACTCCAACCCAGGCATTTGTTGGGATTTTAACCCACCAGGACTCCAACCGAGGCATTTGGTGGGAGTCTAACCCACTTTAGTTCCCTCTATACTGTAGAGAGATGTAGAAGACCCAATAGGGAATCCAATTAAGGCCCAATTGTCTTAAATTGTCTTTACTTTGGAGTGATGGTATGATTATGATACTTACATTTATACACCGCCGCACCTTCGCTGCTTGCTCCTGTCATGTTATATTTTATTTACCGCTATTTCTCTTCTTCGATTTTTTTTCTGGATAGTGCCCAACTGCCTTATGGGATAGCGTAATGTGGAACGTTTGTACACTACGGAGGTAGTACGCCACTACTACCAATTGCTTACTGAGTATTCGGACATACTACTTATTGTGACATACTGATTTTTGCCTACTATATAGTAGACAAGTAGGAGTATTCGGATGCAGCCCTAGTATGTCCACGACATGACCCGCCCTATTCTGCGTCTGATTGGATAAATGATTATGTGCGTCACTCACAAATCTATTTGTTCGTTGCAGTTTACATTTACTAGTGGGAAGTCTTTGAATCTCGTCCATAATCAAATATATAGATAATTTGATTAATTTGTTTGCCTCTGTCACGTAGCCTAAATGACTGAGAGAAGTGATACGTTTCCCCTCGGGGAATAAAACCCTGATCTCCATGCAGAGAACGGACGATCTACAAGGATAGGCTAAAAACCCATGGGCCCTAGCCTGTGTCACCAGAGCGTCCTGTGAGGTGTCGGAGAGTGAGGATTAACTTACTGCACAGCTACCTGTTGGCCACCGTTACACTTCCACACATATGGTCCACAACGACAACCTGCTGAAGCGATCAGATCAGCAATCAGCAATCAGCATTTCTACAACTTGTAGCAATGCTGATTGGTTAAACGCTATCAACCAGAGTTCTACAACAAGTAGGAGGATACAACTGTTAACACTCCCCAAGGAAGCATGGTTTCCACCTCCCCTCGACCCTCCCATTACATACAATATGAATGAAGAGGAAAGCGCAACTAGCAGTCCTGCGTTTCTGCGGCAGGCATTCATGTTTAACCATGTGCAATACATTGTTCCATGTTTTAGGCACAAATTGCGACAAAGTTAAGCCTAAAATAGGTGCAAACACATGAGGCCCTGAGTACTATAACTACAGAAAACATGCTACTAGTAAAAAAAAATGTCCTCTCTTTGCTCTGGATAACATGTTTATCCTTTTTCTTACCGTGTGAGAATGTAATGGAACACACCAGTGAAAATATGTCAGCTACCAGCCCTGTATCATTAGAGATGACCTATGTGGAGGAGCTCCATCCATTTATAGCTTGTAGGCCTATGTTCTATATAGTATGTATTTTATGGTTGGCCTGTGTTTCTGTGTGTGAGAGATAGAGACACTGTACTAGAGAGAGAGAGAGAGAGAGAGAGAGCATGTGTTTAACACAAGTGGTGCTCATGTGTGTATTTTTGGGACGGTATTTGTTCCGTCTATGTGGAGCAGAGCAAACCTGCTCGTTCATCACATACTGTACTCTACATTGCGGTTAATGAATCTCACCCTGGCTATACCTCAGGGAAAAGAGCTAGAGGGCAGAGGTTGTACCTCATAGGCGATGAAAGCCCTCACCAGCTATACACAGCGTGCCATATAGTCAATGTCCTAGTGCATTGTGCCATTGAGTGTCCTCACTTACAGCTATTGCAACTCCCACCTTTGCTGCCCTTGTTGTCTCTACACACCGTTTTGTCTAATGTTCGGGGTGTCAGGACCAGCTGTTTTACTGCAGACCATCGTGGGCTTTAGGAGAGCTCAGTATGCATTGTATTTGAATAGTGTGGGATGCTCTATAATTTGTGCATACCTCAATATGTGCCAGCTTTTACTTGTTATTGTGATAATACACTTTTAAACGGTGGTCAATACAATATTTTGTACGTTCAGTGGAAACAGGGGTTTCGAAGAAAGATTGATGATATTTGAACTCGAACAAACCATTAACACCTCTCTCTTCTATGCCATAGGGTGCTCCTTCAGAAGCTCCGCCCCACACTGGAAACACATATCGGAACAGCTAGGATAATGTTGTGAGGTGTGCACCACTTTGTTTGTGAACAAAGCCAGTGCTGTGTAGAAACTGTAATAACTCTCTATATATTCATTAATAAACGTCAAGGGCAATTGTCAATCGAAACACTCTCCTGAATTTCAAGTGGGCATAACTTTTTGTAAGGAGACAGCGGAGGCTAGTGGGAAATGTAGTTTCCACTCCTATGCCTTTAATCACAATCTATAATTTAGGCCCACTATACTCAAAACAAACAATCTCTGACAGGGTCCCAGACCAGGCACTGCAAGCAAATGCCAGTATGTTCACTACAAATACAGTTTAATAAGGCGAAACCACTGGTTACGTTCCAAACAAGAAGGAACGGCAAATTATAGAAGAAGAAGAACATATTTTAGTGGCAACATGGGAAAACCTGAAATTGGCCTTCATTCATCTTTTCGTTAGTGTCTGTTCTCATTCAATGTGACATTGCTGACTGACTGCTGCTTGACTGCAACTTAACAAAGGACACCTTGCATGAGAATGGACATAAAAAAAAACGATGTTATCACTCAAGTCTTCTAGGTGAATGAGTACACACTGAGGGAGAGAAAGCATTGCTTATACATTCAAGACTCCCACTGCTTAGACAAAAACAACAGACGGTGGGCTTTACAATGGTGTTGTCAAATTGGTCATATAAAAAAATGAAAGGTTGTAGTCATATAGATGTACACAATATAAGTAGCTCTAAGGTGTTAGATATACTGACGTATAGTTTCAGTTAAGATGCAGCCCTCACACATGACACACGTCACATCAATACGAACAAATATTATTCAATTATCTACATTACAATGAACTGAACTACCCCAATGGTGGCAGACTTTGATCTGATACATGATACATGAACACCAACAGTCTATGGATAATTTCAACACTATAAATGAATATCAGGTTGTCCAAGATGGCACATGACAAATCGCTTGCATGAAGTTTTGCTTAAAATAGGGTTGAATGGAATAGTGACAAGCTTCCAGGAGTCATCCCATCAGGACCCAGCACCTGTCGCGTTTCTTCCATCTGGCTTCAATAATGGGCCAGTTACATGGTGCTGAGGGCGCCAGATACCCTGCCAATATCCTGTGTATTAATCAGGCCTGGCCGACCTGGCCACAGCATGCCTGGCGCCAGGAACGTTCCTAATATTCCCGCCGTATGGTAGTTGAAGTGCTGTGGCGTTGGTTATTAACTGCCAGGGGTGCTGTGGTTTTGATTGGGAATGCAAAGACAGAGACAGTTTATTTAGATAAAGTGGTTGAATTAATTGAAATTAGTTTTCAGTTGTGTTGCTTTCCGCTGAACTGTTTCATTACAAAGTAAACTTTGCTAATAGCCTGCAAAAAATGAAGCTAAAACATACTTTCCCCATGGCAGTAATTTATTTATGTTGTAATTGTCTTTGTGGAGATAGCATTTCTCATCATCAGGTAGGTTGCTCATTGTCACTTGTACAAACATGGTAAGCTCAACTTCTTCTGAATGATCGGGCTGTTTTAAAGGTATGGTCTGTCATTCTTGCTACCTTCGAGCTCAAATCAAAACAGTATCGTCAGAGTCGATCCTCGGGGGCTGTGCATCACACGTCGATATGCATTGTCAAGTGTAGTGCTACGGCTTTGTTGATATGAGCGGTGTTCGCCACTTATTACACTTGTTTATGTTCCAATTTACAAAGCCAGGGCTGTGTAGAAGTATTGAAATTGACAAAAAGTGTATTAGCTTAGATTAAGCTTGCAATAGCTGACTTTACCGTTAAGGCCCCGATTCACTTGCTTTTGGACAACGCATACACGTAGACAAGCGGTTGCGTCACCAAATGCATTGCTCACATACTTGCCTGCGTACCTTGCATGTGCTTGGAGGTTTTAAAATATATCCAGTGGGTGTCAGATCCTGATACACTGCCCCCACATTCATGTGCTGTTTGCATCATGCCTACTCGTAGCATTAATTTCTGAGGACGCACACAAACTACGCTCCAAATAAAAGGAATGCAGGACAGGTACCTGATATGTGTGGTAGTCATTTTGCATACGTTAAAAGCAAGTATATCATGGGCTTTAGGGAATATTTATTTTCTCTGGTCAAATATATTTTCTCATTTAACATCTAGCAAAGGACTTTTGCTCAAACGCCTGATATGTCTGTTAAAGTAGTTGATATGCATGGAATGAAGCAGAAAGTAAAATTCTGAAGGTCTTAACTGTAGATACTGTAGAGATATTGAACTACTATATGGAAAAGGTCATGTTTCATAATGGGAAGACCTTTAACGATATGCAAATGATTCTTGTCTGGGCATAAAAGCAGTTGGAAAATTATCTTTTAGACACCTTCCACAGCCTATTATCTAGGAATAACGTCCAGGAACAATGATTCCCCCAAGTACTGTGTGCACAAGCCTACCTTAATGAAGACTACCTTCAGGTTCTGTGATGGATTTCTAACTTCTGTTTACACACCAACTAAAATGTTATGCGGATTAACAGGCCATCTGTTGATATGGTTTTGTTAGTATGTATTCTACTAAACCATTTTAAGAAAACAGGCTACATCTTCTCTCACTGATGGCTTCTTTGAGAAATGTGCAAACATAACAATTATCAAATTACCAACTATGTATTTGTATGTACGTTGATTTACAACTGAAGGGTACACAATCGTATCATGTTTCTAATGCAGCATTTAAAATAATAACGTTCATTTAAAGGAATTAAATGCACATGGTAAATGGTGTGTGAAATGAGACATGTAAAACAAAGAGCATTGAAGTACTTTCCAATTTCTCCTGGCACATTAAGCTTGATCCTGCACCAAACGATCTCTATACTGTGGCTTAACAAGCAGCAAATCCATCCTGTGTTTCTTCTACCATGGAAAGAAATAACTCACTTGTTATTATCACTGGAATACAGTTTAAATATGTAGTCCAACGGCATTGTCCTCTCAGAGACAGGTGGAAAGCAAGACCAGAGATATTATAAGAGACAGAGAGAGAGAGAGAAAGAGAGAGAGAGAGAGGGTGAGAGAAAGGGGATAGTGAGTAAAAGAGAAAAAGAGAGAGGGAGAGAGCATAATAGAGAGAGAGAGAGAGAGAGAGAGAGAGAGAGAGAGAGAGAGAGAGAGAGAAATAAACAAAAATGTCAGTATCAAAGTGCCAGTCCAGGCACATCACCCCATCTGGGATAGTTTAATTTCCCTGGAGAGCCCTCTAGAGATGTTAAGATGCCCAGTATGGTGCCTACACCAGCCAGTGCAGAGAAGAGCCCTAACTGACCAAAGCAAACTAAATGGGAGCCCTAGGGTGATAGACAGGCCAATTAACACTCAAATGATAACAGAGTGCCAAGATGTCTCGTAGGTCGGCTTTGTGAGTTTGTGTGTCATGCATGTGTTTATTGTAAATAAAAGCTAGACAGCGAAATCAACTTCCTGTTTCCAGTATGAATGCAGCTACCATTTAAAAAAAACAATTTTTTATGGTGGAAGCTATAAAGTCGTCTGACTAAAATGTGAATTTCCTCACTCAGGAACACTACTTGCTTTCACACTTAAGGGACTGTTCCAGGAGTCAATCTCCTCTGTCTGGCGAGAGTACATAAACCTTCCATTCTCTCTCTCTCTCTCTCTCTCTCTCTCTCTCTCTCTCTCTCTCTCTCTCTCTCTCTCTCTCTCTCTCATATCATGTTTTTGCCCTATCGTTAGCAGTACACTGCACTCAGGGGCTCCTATTTGTAGCTGTACTACACTGCCAGTTTCAAAACTCCATGTGGGGATTGGGGGTTATATTGTCTTGTTTAACAATTGTGTCCCTATAAAATGTTATTGCTAGTTCTACCACCACCAATAAAAAACACACACTTGTTTTGACGGTATTATTAGGTGCCCATTTACCTGCAATATCGGTACACACGTATTATTGGAATTTTACGAACAAAGATTGTACAGTAAATGTGTAAATATGTTCTAAACTCATAACTTAGTTTACTGTAGCCCTAAATGTACAGCAAGTATACAGTAGAAGGTTTCTTCGGCTTAATGAAACTAAACTTCGCCCAAGTGTCCAACTCACAACTGGAGCCAGACTCTATTCATAATCTAACAAGCAGTGAAAGCGCAGGGAGCCACAGCAATTACTTCTCTCCGGCATCCCCATAAACTGGATAAATTGCCAGAGAAGCAAACTGAGAACAGATAAATTACTCCAGAAATAGGAATATTGCTGGCTGTGATCTGTCTTCATTTTGATGCTTTATTCACTTGATTAATAAGATGGAAACAATTTAAGAAATACTGTACCAAGTTATAGTTACAAACTTTTTATAGTAAGGTCAAATACCATTTATGTAAAACAAAACAAGGTTTGTGAATTCTTCAAGGTGAGCAAGTTCACTTCATTTTAGCAAGGTGTCGTCATCTAACTGAACAAAGGATAAATAACCTGGAGAAAGATAATCTAGGAATCAATTCTAAGAACTGTAATTGAAAACACAAGCCACAGCAGAGGACAACGAACACCTCTCGACCTCCCTGCATGCTAATTCTCTGTTAGAATATACAGCTCTGAAAGAAACTGAATATCTGCTTAACAAATACGTTATGTGACATCATATTGATTATGATAACCAGTTATGGTGATATGTTTTAATACAAAAAGGCAGGAAGCTTTCAACATCACCTAACCTACTTTCCTATGCTTGTTTGTTTGTGGTTGGCCCAGTATAGTTTACCAGTATACAGAGATATACAGACCCATACAGTGATAAAGAATTGATTGATTGATTGATTGGTTGGTTGGTTGGTTGAACTGATAGCCTACTGTGATAATACTGAGCTGCACCCAGTGGTATATACAGAAGTTGCATATGTGGACATTGTGACATTTTATTAATAACATTATGTTTGAAGACTCAATCTACACAAACCTAGATGTTTATACACAGCACCAAAACAGCATCACTGATATTAATTAGTTGTCCAATATGTTGACAAAAGTGTTACTGTATAGTAAATAAGAAGAGCTGTGAATGTCCTTCAATGTGTTTTATTAAATACATGTTTTATAATATTATGCTAGTGAATGTGACAGCGAAACATGTTTAATCTCCTCCTTTCAATGATTGACAGGAGAGAATGTATTTTGTTAAATTTGCTATGTAGTACATACAGAAGCCATTGAGCCTGGCTGACTTTGGATCAGTGGGGAATATCCATAGAGATCCACTTCATTGTGCTACTTGAACACAAGTTAGAGCTTAATGAACAGATCAGAGTTGAACCACACAAGAGAATTCAAGGAATATATTTACCATTCACACACATCAGAAACCCATCCTAAATCATCCTTGCACTGTGTAGCATTAATGCTAGAGGTTTAGTGCTGTCCCATTTAATGTGACATTGAAATTAGCATCTTAAAGTTTCTTGAAGTCATTTAATGTATAATTAACAGACCATGCTGATTTTTTCATGGCCGTCACAACAGAAAATGAGGAAGAGAAACTCATAAATGCTTCTTTCCACTCATTGAAGCCATCATTTCAAGTCAACCAGGTATGAGGCATGTGTTTCATCATTATTTTTTTCTTGATTGCTAAAACATATTTATTGAAATGATCCTCCATTTCCCAAAACTTAACAAAAATGCATATTCCTATTAAAACCAAACTCCACACAAAAGTAGTCCAAAACAAAACTGCCATTACACACCAGTGAGATAAATAACAAAAACTGCAATTAATAATAGTACTACGAAGAACACAATATAAAGACACAACAGATTATATTGTATGTAAAATATAATAATACATTCATTATTCCTTAATGTACTGTGAAAAAAATATATACAAATAATGTTTTTAAAGGTGCTTTTATTGTCACATAGCAAAATGAGTTCTCTGCATTTAACCCATCCCTCAAGGGAGCAGTAGGCAGCGACTGTGCCGGGCCCAGGGACCAACTCCAGATTGAGGCCAGTGTCTCTGGTTAACAGAAGGTTGACTGGAGGGTGAACCTGACATGTTTTTGAATGTGGGGAAAACCAGAGTACCTGGTGGAAACCCACACAGACACGGGGAGAACATGCAAACCACATGAAATAATATATAATAATAATGTATATATATAATGTATATAAATATATTTTAATATAAAATCACATCACAAATAATAGTATCTATACTTAGCCAGGGAGTGGGGGAACCATTGCATGTGTAATCAACCTTTAACAGGGGAGATCCCTTGCATACCTCATCCACCTTAAAAAAAACTGCTGACCTAAGCCCTTCAGCCAGGACAGGCTGGGCCACTTGCTATCTTTTGTCTAAATGTCAAAATATTGAGTTAAAGGACATGATCAGTGAATTTGCAAGCAAGAAAGTTAGCTGTATGGCCCTGACATAATGTCTCATACATTGACAGTGCAGTGACAACAGACGGTAAGAGCGCCTATAGCCTACACATTAGTTTTGAGATAAGGTCGCGAGTCTTTGCGCAGCAGGCTATGAAGGCTTCGCACTGTTGTTGTCTGTCTGGAGATTTTGTTTTTAGCAGAGCCTGTCTCAATTGTGTCAGGAGGGTGCGTGCGCTATACATGTTTAGAAACTTGTCTTTAGCCTAAATGATACACATTTTAAATAAAACTTAAACAAATTAAATGTATGACTAGTTATAAATGTATATATAAAATGCAGTAGTTATTGATACATTATTATAGACCTACAGTAGACCTACTTAGGATTTATATTTTATGCCCATCCTCCCCTATTCACCCGGTGTTTACTTTTCCTCTGTAAAGCTGGTGCATCTTTGTCATAGTGATTGTTAACAATGTAGTTGGTAAAAAAGGGACCACTTCATATATTTGGCAGTAGTCTACTTCCAGTTTATAGCCTACCTAAAGAGGACACTCAGGACAGCCACTTCTTAAGTGATGTTTTTGCTCATACAATTTGTGCAAAAGATTGACAGAAGCCTATGGAATTGCCATCACGCACCCTAGCAAAAGAGCTAGCGAACAACCAACCATATCACGTAGGCTACATAAAAGTGAGTGAGCACGACCACTACAGCAAAACGAAACGGACAAAATAGTTTACTAGTATACTTGTAACTATTTTGTCTGATAAATGACATCATAAATTGCCTGTGTTGAAAATGTGATTTGAAAGCGGCCTAGCTATGAACTAAAATAATTTAACAATAAAACTTTATGACCTGTTCTTGGATAGTCATATAATTATTTAATCTAACCCGTGATTAGGGTCCTAAAAACGTTCAATTCTGTTCCGTGCCCAGGGAGGTGGGGCGGAGACCTTTGCATGCCTTATCAATCTTTGGCAAGCCTCAACCATAACCTAACAAGTCTCCTCCAGTAAATCGACTCAGATATGTCTGCACTGTTTGCCCAGCTTCCTCGTCGACATCCCATGAACATAGACATGGACATGGACATGCTTAACAAGAGTTGCACGACTCTCATCTTAAACACATCTCGGTTGTCTCCTTGCCTTTCATCTCACACCTCCTTTCCTGTGTCCTTTTCCTTCATGCCTTTGTGGATCCGTTGTTCCATAACAAGTGAACTGACCCATGGCCATTTTATCTCAGATTCTGATTGGTGTTGAACAATTGTGATCCTTACCACCTGGGGAACTGTGTGATAATTGGATTCCAGCTGTGATATTGAAAACAATGATAAATGAAGGGATTTGTGCGTAGAGTTATTTTACAAAATGTTCACCAAATCTGAATTGTGTGAACACAGGAACGTGTTCGTAGTCTGCACGCTGCAGATGGTAATGATTGGAATTACAGTTAATTTAAGATGGAATTCCTGGCCCTAAAGTGGGCAGTGGTGGAAAACAGGTGATTAACATGGGCGGGGCCTTGGGTTGAATATCGCTGTTTCCTGGAGGAATGGACAAGAAACAGGCTGGGAGACCCAAAGGGGGAGCAGCGTTGATTGGCGGATGGAGGCACGGCGCCTAGAGTCCGCGGGAGATGGAGACAGTAATGACGACGGAGACCAGGAAGCCGAGGGACTAAATTCAACGCCAGCTAAGTATTCCCTAAAGGGACGTCCTTCTTGTGGTGTGGGTCATGTCATATATTGCTGCAGCCTACGTGTCGCTCAAAATGGACCGCTGATTATGTGTTGTAGGCAGTGGAAGGGAACCGGGAGCAGCACAGATTAAGAGGCATTAGGCAGGGCAAAGGACTTAAACCGGAGTGTACAAGTTGTTGACTGTTCTTCTGTACTGGCTGGACTCTTTGCCTGTACAGAATGTTATAAAGTCCCATTTTCTGTATCTTTGTTATGGTATGTATGTATAAAGGTTTGGGGAACTGCCCAGAGAGACATAGACTAGTATGACGGGCAGCTTGGGCACTATTGTCGCGGAATGAGTGGATGAGGCGGCAGAAACCAAGCGCAGGTTGGGTTTAACAATGAATTTAATTATCAAAA
>JAODOY010029359.1:0-22650 GCA_025399855.1 Forbesichthys papilliferus | reverse complement strand
TGATGTTGCTCGGGAAAGGGAAGTTTGGGGTCCTTTGCTGAAGCTGCTGCCCCCGCGACCCGACTCTGGATAAGCGGATGAAGATGGATGGATGGATGGATGGAACAGTATTTCCAAGCTACCGAGGAGGCATTTTTCTTTGGCCACTAATGTTTCTTCTTGGATCTCCATTGTGTTGTTGTCTTCCTCAGCCACACATCCTACTGTTCTGTCAAACGCAACAAAGCCACAGAGCCAACGGATGTGTCTCCACAAACTGAACAGAATATTGCATTTTTTTTCTGCAACATTTTTGCTATGATCTTTTGCAAGGTGATATTGCGGTATGAAAATATTGAGTCAATATTTTGTGCAGTAGCGATTTGCATGTGAGGAGTGCTGTGAAGAACTGGAAGCAATGTTTGTTGTTAGCAAAAGGCTAACACCAAACCATGAACAGCACCCTCTATTGGGTGAGCGCAGGCTATTTTGCATATGATGTGACGTCCCTTGCCATTAAATAAGATTGCAAATAGCATCATCAGTTTCAGACAATCAGATCAGATATCCAACCCAAGCAGGATCAATCGGCAATTGCAATCTCCTGAGTTCAACCTGGAGAGGGTGCCATTTCTGCGGTTGGATTTTGTAACAGCCAATAAAGTGGAGAAGGAAAACGCGGCTGAAAATGGTCAGTCATATCTGTCTGTCTGTGTTTTTTACACAGTTAGAAAGAAGCACACACAAGCTGTTGTGGGACAGTTTGGGACACATACAACGTATGTGGGATGTTTAATCCTGTATTTGCCAGTTGCAGTTATGGGTCCCCAACACGTTTAAAGAGGGTTACATAATGCCATGCCTTGCAGGTGGTGAGATGTACAGAAGTAAAGAAAAGAGAGATTAGTGTAGAGAGAAGGCCAGGGGAAGGAAATGAATGAGAAAGAGCAGTCTTGTGGGCAGACGATAGTCTGGGGAGCAAATCCCCAACAAACAGAAAGGAGACAGACTTTGAAGGGAAGGTCTGAGCAATGTCACGGAAGAGAGGGTGAGAGAGCTAGAGAGAGAGAGAGAGAGAGAGAGAGAGAGAGAGAGAGAGAGAGAGAGCTAGCAGTACAAAGACAGTATACAGTAGACTAATATGCCCTTGAGTGTTTGAGCTCTTCACAGATAACCTGTGACCCAATGCAAACCCAGTTTCTGTAGCTTACAAAGTTGGTGTTTTGCCGCTGTATAGGGTCAGATCAAATGAGAGATGTTTTTCTTTTATACAAATGTTAATGAGCTTCTCTGAAACTGCTTAATATTTTACTTATAAGAAAGACACATTTATGTCAAATTGAGAGTAACCATCGGATTTCATAACACGTATTGGGCTGTTTAAGCACTTTGGGAGATGATCCTCAACTTGCGATAACACACAGTATAGTACTGTAGAGGGCTATCTCACAGAGTGGGGGGAACAATATTTACTGATACATAAGAATGGCTTTTTAATAGACGTCTTGAGTTACTGCCTTGTTGTGACTCTGGGAAACAGGCCTGCTTGGTACAGTGCCAGAAGGGGTTTTTGTTAAATGGTTTGTTTGTGTGTGTGTGTGTGTGTGTTCTTAAGTCTCTCCAGGGCACACCAAGCACTGTCTGTCAAACAGTAATCAAGTCATTGTTGCCCTTTGTATGGAATGTACACTGCACACACACACAGACATACATAGGCAGACATTTATTAAATAACATAATCTAGTACTGAAGCGAAGAGATGGGTCTGAGTCATGTTGAGAATACACCCAGACACACACGCCCCGTATAAGAAAACACTGTGCACTCACAGACCTGCTCAGACATTCTCTTCAAGAGGAACATTCTTTGTCATAAACAGATAATAATAGCCTTTTTTATTACTTGGTGAAAGATCCTTTTGGTGTACTACTGAATGTCTCTGCACTGTGTTATTGCACATTAGGCTAGTATTGTTGTTGCTGCGGATGCTCACACTTGAGACCCCTCGTGCACATTTGTGTCCCCATGCCAAATATCTCAAGGTTGCTTGTAAAAGTCTATCTTTTAAGACCAATAAATATCCAATAAGGCAATATTCTAATAGATTAACGTGTTTATTGATCTGATACAGACAAGGGTCAGGTAGCATAACAAACAAACCTTTAGAAAAAGCAGACAATATTTTAGTTTGAGTAGAAAGAATTCTGAAGATTATTTACAGGCTACCATATTCTCAAGTTAACATAAAACATTAAAATAGTGTTTGTTTGTTAGGCAGGGACTAATTTGTTCAGGATGTTTTTGTTGTTTTATTTCAGTTATTTGTATTCATATCCATTCAATTTCAACTTTGCTACATTATGGCAGACCAGACCAGACAAAGTTTCCCTAAACTCAGCCCTTAAAAAAAAAGCACAAAATAGGGAAGTACTGTACAGAAACCATTACAACACAAATAATTTAAAACAAATTGGCAGCTTTAGTCGAGGAAGGTTGGAACAATAAGATGAGACGCTCTAAATGTTTTTAACATCTAGCTGCAACTCGATCCCACAAATACTTCCTAAAAGGGAACCGCCTGTCGAATAAAACCCTCTCCTCATGTGTAGAACTCTTTATGTCCTTCTTTGACTTTTTATTATTCAGCTGCTCTCTCTTTTCTCTTCATTGGCTGTGCAGCAGTTGGCATCAGTTGGACTTATATAAGGTGTGTGTGTGTGTGTGTGTGTGTGCGTGTGTGTGTGTGTGTGTTTGAGTGTCCATGGCTACTGCTAGCAGCCTTATCAGTTGGAACCATGGCTGTGGCGCCCATTTAGATAATAAGACCCTATCAACAGTTGACGTACACAAACGCGAGCACACACACACACGCACATACACACACACACACACACACACACACACACACACACAAAGACACCCTGACTGGGTCTGTTGTTGTGAAGACAGTGGAGCTAAGTGTAATTGTCATACAAATACCCATTACGTTTGTAAGGACACTGTTTAAATGGCCATTATACGGGACCTCTAGGTCCTTAATTAGTTCATCAGAATACTGCTCAAACATGCCAACATACCAGTCACACACACACATAAACGCGTGTTGTTGTCTATAGAGGAATGTAACATTCTTCATGTAGGGAACCAGCACTGGAAAACTGGGTGTTATTCTTGGTGGGGTTAAATCACCGCCTTCACATACCACCCAGGTAGAGAAGAACAAGCTACCGGCGGGTGGGCTGGGAAAAATATACATTCCTGCTTTCCATGGATCTCATTTGCATTGGTGTGGGATTTCCCTTCAACTGGATTGGTCCAAATGCTGCCCCGAATGGGTAGACCCTGGTTTCACACCCAGGGAGCTGGGGCCAAGTCAAATGTTTGCTTGGCTCGGCTCGGTGAGCTATATCCGCTTCGGGACTCGGGAGTGTAATTACAAACGTTCTTTGACAGCTCTTGCTTTTGAAGTTTGCTATCTGCAATGTTTGAACTTCATTTTCATTCACGTACGGTAGATTTCTTTAAAGCATCTTGTTCGTTGTATCATAACATTTACAAAATGGCTGTCAATGATTTGACTTGCCCGTTGTCTGTATTTATTTTTGTTCACTGGCAGTGAGTATAAAGGATACATTAAGGTATCGTACAACAATGGCTTCAAACATAGTAGTAGTCGAGTCGGCTTGAACACTTTCCATAGGTCTTTATTCAGTGATTTACTTGTATGTGCATCTATAGTATATTTTTGCTAGCAATTAATCTGAAGACAGCGTCTCCAAGTTAAAAGTGTATTATACCTCACATCACAAAAATTGATCTGCCGGGAATAAATTTGTTCCACAACAAAAATGTGCATAATATCATGGTGTGATGACGATCTAAGTGAAACTCTAAGAATCTCCACTTAACTGTACTACATAATCATAACGACGGACCTATTGCCTGAAGTAAATATTCCATTCTTCCATTCACTGACACTTAAAAAATAGTTCTCAACTGTTAAGTTACCGCATATTCTCTTAGTTTCCCTCCCAGGGATTGTGCCGTTATCCAAGATTGAGTATATAATTATCCCTTTCCACTATAGTCTGTGACACAATACTGCCAGACCGTATCTTTTGTGGCCCGGGCCAAAGTCAGGCCTATCATTTTCCTATTTCATCCTCCCTGGACACTGTTCACACACAGGTCCGGCACATTCTGTTCTAGGATGCCACATTGACAGATGCACACACTCTATCCAAATTATTGCCACTGTGGGCCACTGAGCTAGCATTAGCATTAGCCGCCAATTTAGCTTTATGTGTTGCCACAGCTCATTACCGAGAAGAGAAGCAATCTTTCTAGAAGCATTGGGCAAGGAAAATCATTGCCCCGCCGTATTCCTGCTTGTTGTGAAGTAATTTTCCCATTCGCAGGGAAGCGTACAGCTATAGAGGGATGGCAACAGCAATGCTATTATTTTATAAGGCCCAGTTATGCAACATGGTGTGTTTTTATTTCTTGGCCGTGCTTCTGTATTTTGTTCTAAACCGTTGTGAGCTCTGCAGTTGAATATATAATTAAAATGCACAAAGTCTACCACTATTGCGTCGCTGTCATGCAATGGCTGGAGGTCGAATAAAAAGGAACAGTTACGGTCAGACGTCATGCTGCAGCCACGTATTTTCTAAGCAGCGTAAAACGAAACCGCCACGCGCTGTATACGGTGGCCCCTGACACAATTCATTGAGGTGAGGTTAACATTTGACATAAACGTGGAACTGAGTTTATTCTGGAGGCGTTCAACATCTGGTTCTCATTGTGTTAATCATCTTGTTGTGCTGGCTAAACATAGACGACACACACAAGTGTTTATGAACTACTTTACGCTGGAAGAAATGTTAACAACGTTATTGTAATAATAATAAGATGTAATGCATTTTGATGGAAGCAAAAATGGAACACGCTGGTCTCTAAAGCGGGTGTGTCACCATCGGCATTTTGCTGTGGAGGCTGATGTAGGTAGCGTCCAGAAAGCTAAATCTACAGTACCACGCATGGCCTGAAACAAAGTAAATTTACCCCAAACAGTTTGCTGCAGAAATACAATTGTAGCCTCAGATTGATCAAAGGTACTTGGGAATTAATGTACTGCTCAAAATACCCATTAACACCCAGAAGTACCGCCTGTTGAGCCCTCTCTCTGTTTCCAAGCTCTCTGATGTTACGCTGGAGGAATATCTGTTGTTGCGCCACGAAAGTAGGCCTTTTCGCAATACAGTACAAAAAACCTCAAACTAAAACAAACACAAACAAACAACGCGAGCAACGCCGATATAGGGCGGAGAGCTGTTGGGCAAGTCAGGGACACATCGTGACTTGGCGCAATCATTTCATCAGACCATATGGAAACATGCAGCAGTTGTGTGCACCCACTGAACTCCTCCACAATGTTTGACACATTCACCTCTTGTGGGTCAACCCTCATAAATCACACAAACACAATCTACTGTACTGTATGTGTCAAATAGTCAACCAGATGAATGACTCTGTGACAGTCACGCCGCACAGATTAAGACACAGTATATACAACAATGAATTTGAACACGGTGCCGTTTCACTGGGCGTATCAGCGGGATCCTTTGACAAAAAGACAGGGCATGCTGGACTCTGGTCTCTTTTGAACTCGCTAGTGAGCTTCCTCGGTGGGACAAAAAAGGTGGGTTTGTTCTGCCAACTTTCTCTCTCTCTCTCTCTCTCTCTCTCTCTCTCTCTCTCTCTCTCTCTCTCTCTATGTCAAGAGTGTGTGAGAGACAGAACAGAGTACGAAATGTGAAAAGTTTCACTGAGCCATTGATTGTTTCTGAACTGTCCTCAGTGCAACGAGAAAGAGGCAGGAAAGGGAGAAATACTTTCAGAGAGAGAGAGAGAGAGAGAGAGAGAGCACGAGAGAGATCCTTGAAGGCTATTATGAGCGAAAATAAGTTGCGTCCTGTCCAAGGCAACCCTTTTCTTTTGACCGGCAGTCCTAGGCTGCGGAACAGCCTTGGATATAATTGCCTCCGCAGGGGTATTGTGTGCCTTGTACCCCTGCCATCTAAAGTGCGATCGCATGGCACATTTCCCACCAGAGACATGAAGTGACCTTTTCCGCTGCATTGTCTCCAGTGATAGTGGAGTTATGGAGAACCGGTGAGTGAGTCGCGCAGTATCTGTTGTGTTTGCGCTGTAGAGAGCTACAACACGCTGCCTTAAGATTAAACCGCAGACCTATACAGAAGCACGCCAAGGCCTTCCGGGTTGTAGATGTGATGCAGCGCATGGCAACCATCCTGGGAGCGTCAAGCAGAGAACAGCCTTGTTGTGTCCACGTCCAAAACCGTCTCACTAGCCTTGTGGACATACAGCACACGTAGACAAACCCCCCCCCCCACTCAGACACACTCGAGAGTAATTTGAGCATCCACATGTCACAGGGTCTATCAGGGGGCCTCCAATGTAGACAATGGCCTATTTATCAGTAAACCTCAATGTAAGGTGTCGTGTAAGGGTAAGTGGAGCTTTGACTAGACTAGTAGAACTTAATATAACAGTCTAGGTCAGGACCAATGTTCCCTCTAAGCTGCGCGCCTGCGTAATCGCACACTGCTCGCACATTCTCAGCGCACAAGAAAATCTATGCAGCGCATAAAATAAAATTCACCATGAACATATTAATTAATATCTAATTTAGGCCTAATCTAATCTAATTAATTAGACCAATAATGTGTTTTTCTGTACCATTTTTCAATGTAACACAGTGAATGACAGTTGTCCAGCCAATGATACGATATGGTTTACTTACGCTACGTAGCCAAGCATAGCATTGATAGTGCTTGCATATGTGCCCTGCCCATACGCGCCGTGCAGGTTAGCTAGCTAACAACAGTCCGGCGGAGTTAAGAGACGCAACCCCTTATCATGGCGAAACGAACGGGCAGCGCCTGCGACACATCCACTCACCAAGCCAAAGTAAAAAATAAATGCTGTTATTTTAGGATGGAATGGCTGTCGAAGTATGTGCAAATAGAAGAACAAGCGGTGAAACTGGGTGAGATTTTTTCTGATGTTGCTCACAGTGGTCCTCAGTGTCCACAGTGGTGTGCTCAGGGAGCTTGTGTGTATGCCCAGACACATGAAAAATTAGAAGCAGCGGTACAGCCAGTCTAATATGGCAAGGAAATGTCTTTTAAATAAAGCTTTCTTTTAGCTGTGACTTAAAGGCATGTCAAGAGTATTGCTTAGTGCTATGGCTTTGATACGTGCAGTGTTCGCCACTTTGTTTATGTACCAATTTACAGAGCCAGGGCTGTGTAAAAGTATACGATACTTAATTATAAGATAAAAGTATAAGGTCATTTTTCCAACATGCACAGAGAACGGCAAGCTACAATTAGCTTGCGATAGCTGACTATACCTTTAAAGGTAAAGTTAGATATTGCAAGCTAAATATAAGCTAATACGCATTTAGTCAAATTCATAAAACATCTCCTTGCATTTCGCTAGCTTACCGTTCTCTCTCTAACATAAACAAAGTAACGATCACCTCTTACAATGCCGTAATACTAGGCTTTGCTTCGCAATGCGTTTCGATGTGTGGAGCGGTGCTTTGTAGGGCCATAGATGCGCGGAGGGATATTGTTAGCAAGTGACCTCAAAAATAACCCTGCCTTTAAAAGTGCGGCTAACTGTAAAAAAAAAAAAACGAAGATAACGGCTCAACGGGTCAGCAAAGGTCACACACAACATGTTGAGAGTTGATGTTTTTCCCGTTTTCTAATAGTTGCAGCCAAGCTTGTCATCGCCATTAGGCTTGTTTGCATTTCTGTTCTGTTGTATCCCAGATTGAATCCCAAACCTCCTTTGCATCAGTTAGTTCATCAGTTCACCATGACCCGAAGAACCAGACTGTTTATTACCAGAGCCATGGAAAGAGAGAGTTACGACATTTTCAACGGTCACATGGAGAGGCAACACCTATGGTTAAAAAATATCCAGGAAGTGCTTGGTGGCAATTTGAATCGATAAATACAGATTTATAATATACTATATTTATATTATATATATGGCAATTATTAGTCAATAAATGCACCATTTTACATTTACAATATAATTTATGAGGTACTTTTAGTATTTTATTTTTTAGTATTTTTAGGCTCCACGATCCGCCATTGCTGTGAATAAAAACATCCACTGGAGTGAACTGAGATGACGCGACTCTCTCTTTACATGCCTCTGAGAGAATCTCTGTGAGATTGCACGCAACGCAACAGCAACAATGCCCGATAAGACCACATTTACGGCAAATTACACAGATCTAATTACAAATTAAGGCAGTGTGTGCCGTTGTTCCTGGCTTAGTATTAATTTCCTCAAAATTATACTTTCCACAGGATTATCAGAATTACAGAATGCGAGCTGAAACTCGCACAGAAATGTACTTTGTTAAAACAACCGGCCAAGCCATCTACAACTTCAAGTACGTCATGTTTTCTAGCCATTATCATCCGTTATCTTTGGCAAAGCATAAATCCAGTTTTAAACAATACTCTACATTTTGAAGTATGTTGAACCTACAGTGACATAATCCCACCACTTTATTTTCATGTTGTATGAAATTAAATCACTGTAACCTGTGCATGTAAATGTAAGCCACTGTGAACATCAGTCCACGTTGTTAGCATGCATGCTAACAACGGCTATTTTGTGTTGGAGTTGCTGACAGAAAAGACTGCCGTTGACACTCACGCCCATGAAGAATGACTTGAAGGTTCTCTCTAATGCATCACTTATCTTCTTTTAAGCCTTTTAAGACAGTCGCGCGTCCAACAAATAGCTACATAATAACAGACGTATAGGTGTGGAAAGATTGACAGGTTGACAACCAAGTCATGTTCTCATGGATTATGTGTGTTGAAACCGCATTTGAATGAGATTGTCAGTACTTGACTTGAGTGAGGGCGTATTTGTGTGGTTGTCTGAAATTGTGGCCTGACTTCCTATAGTGCACTACAGGAAAGGGATGTGTTGCAAATAAAGGGCAAATTCAAAGAGACACCCTATTATTTAACAAACTTCTTGCTGTTTTGTGCATCAACTAACACGGGCGGATGAAAAAGACTTGTTTTCTTGCTTTCCCTTAGACACCACAAGGCACTTCCTCCCATTCAAATAGTGATAAAAGGTCTCCACCAGGAAATATACCTTTCAGACACAGAGTACATGGGGTAATATAAAGTATCTGAGCTATCTGGGACATCACAGCAAAACAGATGCCACTAGTGAGATTAATTCTTTCTCCGAATTTCTAGGTTGTCTCTTAACTTGTGTTATGTGGTTGTTATGGAAGCCTGTCAGGGGATACTTGCATAACCTTTGTCTCTTTAAATATTACATGTAAAAGCTCAATATATATTAATATGAACAACGTAGCCTTGAAAACACTACTCAGGAGATACACGTAGTATACGTATGTATTTGACCACGTGCAGACCACTTTAACACATAATGAGTTGGAGCGATGTTCTGCATGCTTGTCATACACAACCTTTTCGGAAGCATTCCCTGGGGGAGATGTTGTCGTCAACTAAACAGGACATGGAGCAGAACAGATTAAAAGACTTATAGTTTGCTTATCGTCTTGAGCCCATGATAAATCGCTGACTAGTTCTGTACATCTCAGCAATGTTGGCCTGTCACAATGACACAAAGGGTAAGCTCTGGCAGATTTGCATGTCGGGAAACATTTATAAAGAATATCATTTAACGTATTATGTTTCTAAGATGTTCTGTACCCCTCTTATTGCTGCACTCCAGTCTTTTATGTATTTATTTATTCCCACCCTGCAGTAGATTAAAAGTGATAATACAACGCTGGAGTCTGTCTGTGCTGCAGCTGGGACATATTATGCAATATTATAATAAAAACAGTTTCAACAAACACGTTTTATGTCTTAGTCGAGTTAAGACACATACCCCCCCCCACACACACACACACATCTTCTTTCTGCCTCCCTTCCCCTTACACTGATCTCTCTCTCTCTCGCTCTCCCCCTCCCCCTCTCTCTAATCTCAAGGTAACACTGCTTGTATGTTTTCAACAGTTTACCTAAAGGACTGGGAGTACAGCCAGTGTGCTGCTATCAGAGGAAACGCAGCCGAACAACAGCTGTGAAAGCCCACTCCCCGCCCCCCCCTCCCCCCCCAACACAAAGCAAACAGGCACCTTACAGAGATATCTGGTGAACTGTTGTCGTGACGAAAGGCGATACGACGCATTCCTCCCCTGGCAACGCTTTGTGTCTGTCTGTCTGTCTGTCTGTCTGTCTGTCTGCGTGCGGGGTTTCGCCCTTCGCGGCCCGCGACGCCGGTTTTAAACACCGTGCCACAGCCTTTCATTGATTTATTTCAGCAGGACGCTCGGTGCACTTAGCTTGAGAAATCAGAAGCAGCGTTTACATGACCGCATGTCAACCCTAATGAACATTATGTGATTATTATTAATACATTGTGGCAATAACAAACACCCAAGTGTTATTCTAGCTGCCAATGACACGATGTACTGTTAGCTAAGCAGAGGAGCTATTTCCCCAGAATGTGGTTAGTCATGTCCTTTTGAGACGGAAATATGTTTATCTTGCAGCATGTCCACAACTTCCATGTTAAAGTCAAGTGTTTGGCCTCACCCTGGAGAGCACTGTGGGTGTGCGCGTGTGTGTGTGTGTTTGTTAGTTCTAATTCCATCCTAATGACACCAAGATACTCCAGAACAACACTGTCAAAAGGATGTATGTGTATATAGTGCATGTGTGTGAGTGTATTTGTAGTTGACTGCGTTAAGTTTTGCAGAGCCATATAGTAGAGAGAGTCGCGCAAAAGTTCGAAATGTTCAACGGTCACATGGCTCTTGTAGATGCAAAAACCTTCCAGGAAGTGCTTGGTGGGCAATTTGAATCGATAACTAAAATTGCAATTTTTGGTGATTAGTAGTCAATAAATGCATCGATATACATTTAAAATCTAATTTATAGGGCGCTTATAGTATTTGCGACTAACTACCGGCAACTGTTTTGAGGCTTCGCGATCCGCCATTGCTATGAACAAAAAACAAAAAACGTGGAGTGAACGGAGTTCAGCGGCTCTGGCTCGGTGAAAGCACGGCGTCTTACTCCGCTATTTCTATGCTGGCGACTAGATTCAACATGACTCGGCAGATTGAGGACACGTTTGTCCCGCGCCTTGCTGGGACAAAACCTACGCACACATACAACTGTGCACGTCCAAGACAAACACAGGTGCCAGGGAGCGCCATGCACAAGACCAGTCGTGTTTCACTCAGCAATCTCCACCCCCCCTTATTGATCAGACAGACGTGCCCGTGCCACACACACACACACACACACAGAGCATGGTGAAACACCAACACCTATGCCAGGGGTTGGTTAGCTTGCGCTAGACCGACTAGAGAACTGGGGTGTGTAGCAAGACAGTTCGGAGACAGGGTAAATGCCCCTGGGCGAGATCACGCTTTGCGATTCTCAGACTGTGTATTGGATAGGTGTGACACGTGTCGCTCGAGAGAGAGACACAAAGGGACAGAGAGAGAGAGAGAGAGAGAGAGAGAGAGAGAGAGAGAGAGAGAGAGAGAGAAAATGACAGGCATGGATTGAGCTCTTGACACATAGTAGCTAGTTATACATGCACAAACAGAGGATCCCCTTCGTAACACAATGGCCGGTGTGCCGATGTTGTTATGATGTCCGCGTTTTAGTTGAAAGTCGGCAGGTAGCTAGCTTGCAGACGCCTCTTTCTCTGCGGTGAGAGGGAAATTACAGCCTAGGCAAGTGAACACGTGCCTGTCTGTAGACCACAGTGTCAAAAAGACAATCATAGCCTCACAGACGAGCCTAATGGCCTATAATGTCTTGTCACCATTGTGAGAGCTATATTAACTGGGTGTGGGTGTGTACTGGATTGGTGTGAGTGTGTCTGCTATTTCACATTACACGGTATTGTGTGTGTGCGTTCATGCATACATGTGTATGTGCTTGTGAATGTGTGTTCCAGGGTCAGGTTACAGTGCGTGGGTGTGGGAATCCACAGGATAATAGTTTCTGTTCCACTAAAATTGTTGTTCAACATTAGGCCAGCACTGTGTTCTACTTGAATATCTTAGTTCAGGCCAGTTTCACTGTAATGTGAATGATTTACAAACCGGCGCCATTGGACTGAGTCTAACCAAACATTGTATTGTTTGTGATGAGCCAATGTAAACACTGGCACACAGGCTGTTGTTTACCTAGGAAAAGACTAAATCTACGAGATATAGCAAGCAAAAAGCGAACAGTAACATCCCTTCTAATGTTGTATGTGTTTGCAGTCATGCCTATTTTCAGTTAAGCGAGAAATCTTCGGTTGCATGCAGTACATATTTGATATGCCTTGGGTAGGTTTTGCAAAGCTGCTTTCTGCCTACGTAAACATAATGCAGAGGTCACAGACAGTGAAGTACAGACCTTTACTTTGACAAACTGGGGAATCTGAAAGCTTCTTTGTGACCACACAGGCAATTTTTCTTCTAGATACAGTAGTGGATTTCATCAGAGCAACAACAAAACTAGGTTGTGACCTGTTAAAATGAGCATTTTCTTCTCAAAGGCAGCCAATCAAGGACAATAACAATACTTTAAATACATGCTTTTTTAACGATGCCGAAAAAAAAAATATTAATGAAAATATTTAATATTAAGTTTAACATTTATATGGTGTTAAATAATAAATAATGTTATCTAACAAAAACAGAATATTTTTATAATTCTATAAAAAATAATTAAAAAGATAAAAGTTAAATAAATACGGAAAACCACCAACAACAACATTTAAGTGACTTGTCAGTTGCCAGTCACTGCCAACCACTGATTAACTGTATAGCATTCTGCTGTTTCACTGTTATAGTTCAGTAACAATGACATGGAATGCAGCTCTTTAGAGCTTACCTTCTCTGACCTGTAGGTGTCTCTCTCTCTCTCTCTCTCTCTCTCTCTCTCTCTCTCTCTGATGACCATCTCTTCTCCTTCTTCTTAGAATAATAATAATAATAATAATACACTTTGATTTGTATTACTTGCATTTAATACAAGAATTGCAGCTCAACGTGCTTTCCAAAAGAAAGAAAAATACAAATAAAGATGACAGATGTCACTTTCACCCGTTTGAAGTGTCTCTTGCAGCCTTCGGGCGCGGTTGCCGAGACACCGTCCTGCAGCTTGGGAAACTCCTCGCACGACTCCGGAGCTCTGTGATCAGGGAGGGAGATAAAGTGACAGATCCCTGGCTCCCAAGCCCTGCGTGCGCGGTGATATCGCTGTGCCATCAGCAAAACAATATTCCCCTCTTACGCACGTCTCCAAGCTGATAAAGGAGATCTGAGATATTTTTTCTTTACACTTTCTGTGAGCGTCATGCATCTCATATGACTGAGGTGCTGAGGCAACTGCCATTATTCAAGCAAGACATTGCTTTCTTTATTTAT
Source organism: Forbesichthys papilliferus (assembly GCA_025399855.1). Taxonomy (NCBI): domain Eukaryota; kingdom Metazoa; phylum Chordata; class Actinopteri; order Percopsiformes; family Amblyopsidae; genus Forbesichthys; species Forbesichthys papilliferus. Next base: position 9,119 of record JAODOY010029359.1, on the reverse strand, counting down.
GTTAGAAGATGATATGTGCTCGAGGGAAGGTTTTAGAAAAACATTCATTCATACTGCAATTGTAAATGTAAGGAATATCAAGCTTGTGACAGACTAAAGTGTGACTATAGTGCGGGACCCCCTCGTCAAACAATACTTTTTGTAATTACAGTTTTATTTTTCATTTCTGGTCATGTTTGGTAAAAATATGCAATAATTTTTCATAGAATTTTCAGGTGGTTCATTATCTTTTTGGTGTCACAGACAGGAAATATTTTTCAACCACAGATTTAATTTAATCACAAGCTTAGTCATTCCTTGGGTATTGACTTCGTAAAAACTAAATGTCTTAGTCCATTCAAGCATGTCAGAAATTTGACTTTGCCTGCCAGACACTGAAAATACACGTCCAGACGGAACACAAGGGAAAGGGATCTGTGTTTGTGTCTAATCGTGTGAATGTTTCTGTGCATGTGTCTTGAAAGATTCTGCTAGCTATAGCGCATATTTATTTCTGCATGTTAGTTTATGAAATTCACATACTTTCTCCGTACTGTACGCGTGCTTGAGGTTTTGCATGTGCATGCTTGTTCTTTTTTGCAGCAGTACGTGTTTTCTGTGTTGTCAGTGTCCACGCTCGAACGAACGGTCTGTGAACCGTATACGTGAGTATGCGTGTGCTTTCCTGCTAAACAAACATCGTCTACCGTTTCAGAGGTGAACTTTGGACCCCTTGGGTACACATACACTTCTATAGAGCCAGGCCAATTTCACACACATTGTTTACCTGGGACTGTATATGTGGTCCAGTGCCTGGAATGGCGGTTTATGTTTACCCTCTCTTCAAGACCACAAGGAGAAAAAGAAATCGAATATAAGAATACTTTTTCACGCACACACTGACCTTCTGCAAGTCCAATTAATGAAAGTATTTCCTGTTTGTTTCATAACAATGAAGCCACATTGTTTTGCGGTCAGACAAATTCTCTCCTGGGAGATGCTCAGAACTAAATACAAGGGAGTATTTTGTTGGTGAACATCAAAGAAGAATGAATTTAAGGCCGAATTTCACAGTCGTGATATAGTCACAATTCATTTACATGAAAATGAGCAACCCGCTTTATTACAGAACACCGACTGTAATCTTCCTCATCGTATAAACAGTTATACTAATATACAAATTTATTTCTCAACGTGCATTGGTAATAAATAAATCAAGTTTTGTTGGAATTTAGCGTGCTGGGTTCTAATCCCAACTTGATATTTGGTCGGTTTCCTTCCTTCCCATTGCTAGGGCCAAATGAGCCAATCAGTGCTGCCCTTGCTTCTGTTGTTGATTGGGTTTGGCCGCCGGTCAAGTCAGGATAAGCCAGGGTTCCTGTAGACTCTCGAGCAGGAAGACTGTTGGACAACACCGTGTTCCTAGTTTGCTTGGCTCCCACCACAGCTGTCTGAGTCACAGCCTGAAATATCGCTCTTATGGTGCGATGCAAATTTAGTTGAATTGATATCAGTCCCGGGCCAGATATTGACTCGGAAATAGTTTAGCATATTTTACCAGCCTGAAAAAATGCTTAGTTTCCCAGAAAAAAAATCTTAATTTGTGTCCACATATTTTAACAAGGAAGAGAATGCCTGTGACCTTTTAAAACATATGTAAGGCCTTGCTGATACCAGACAATTTATTAGATATGACCTGAACTTAGCTGCACCAAATAAATCTATGAACTGAGGACCCGTGTTGGAAAAGAGCAATTTTTGTTTTGTGTGTTTGTGATTAACTACATGTGTTTTCACTCTCCTTGAGGTATTATGTCATCCCTGAATGAAGCTCATGAATGAATAACGAGGCATGGCAAAACAGTATTTTACAGTGCAGTAGTGTAGAATTAATATTAACTGCTCACACCATTTCAAGTCTCATGGGTGTATTTCATTAATTTGGTTGTTAGTATTCATCTTAGTGTCCAGAATGCTAATCACATTAGCATGCTTACTACATAGTCTACTGTGTGTCACAGCATGCTAATGTAGGTGCTCATTTCAGTCAGTCCTGTCTGTATGTAGTAATCTGTTATGTAACTGCAAACCACCCTGTTCTGTATGCTGCAATCGAGGCGTGTGCTCTAATATACTCTATATTTCTCATAATGATTTTATTTACTTTGCCATAGTAATTTTAACTGCTATAGAATCGCATTGCATTTACACATTTTTACGTCCAGAAACATTATGTAATGCGTGTTTACAGCCCACGTTTGTTTGTTGTTTTCATGCAGGTGGCCAACATCTGTAACAGCCAGCTTAATTCCAAATCTCATTAAAGCTTCTTTTACAATTACGTCCCAAAATGCATTTTAATAGGGAGAATTGTGAATGAGACTGGTCCACATCTGGAGAGTTCCAAGTTTCTCTCTGCGTGTCCCTGAAAGAACTCTTTACACGAGACCCACAAAGTAAAGCGCTTTCCTCCGGTGCTTTTAACATGCTCTGTGGATGAGATGTTTGTGGATTATTAGAACCGTTTTAATGCAACAGTGTGGCTCGATTTATGGTACATTTGCATATGGACACCTTGTTATTTGATGCCTGTCTTGTCTGTTGTTGAAATGAATCAATGTCATATGTAGGCTTTTTCTAGAAAGTCTTCAGCAGAGATAAATAGTTGTCGTGCGTTGCCTGGAGCAGGCATAACCATAAAAGAAACTATGCTTCTTTGTGCTTTGAAAAAAGAAGAAATATAGCGGACCAGTATTCTATTCCCCTTGGGAATAAATCCGCATGGGAATTAAGCTTGTTGGCTCACATGCACTTATAGTACAGTGTATGGATTTCATAGCACTCAATGAATATGTATCAGTTGTCTAAAAAGGTATCAAATAAAAATACCTCGGCTCTTCTATTATATTTAGTTCCACCGTGACTTGTATTTTTGTCCCTTTATCATTGAGTTAGAGGGGCATTGTTGAAGATAAACACAAATCTTAAATATACTGTATTTTGTGTTTTTCCATATTTACGTATAGAGATATAGATATGTAAGTAGACAGACAGACAGACACATCCTAAGGCAAAGCTGATATAATTCTCCTTTGAAAATTGACTTCAACTCTTTGGAGTTTTTATACCGACATACTATTATGTGTCCTGGCATCAGAGCCTTTAGCAATGACCGCCAGTGACTGCCAGCGCAGTGGTGCTCCATGAGAACGTAGCCTTTGCTCCATTATAGGACCGCAGGTGACTGGAAATTAGCAGGAGTGCCCAGCGGACAAATCGGCGGGAGTCTGTGGGAACCGTGCGCTGTTTAGATGACACTTGCATCCCCCCCCTCCCCGTTAACTCCACACAGTGCTGAGAAAGCAACAAGCACTGCGACACGCTCATGCACCCCACACACACACACACACACACTAAGTCCCACTTGCTGGTGACACAGGTCACACAGCTGTGCATGCTGGGAAAAATGAGGACCAGAACTGCCCGAGGTGGGGAATGGCGGTCTTGAGTCACTCTGTAGCTTGCATTGGCTAGCACATGTTTACCGGTAAACCCTGTGTGTCAGGTTCTTACATGTCAGGGATGTAGGATTGAAGCGGATTGCTTAATTTTGACCAATAGGACCTCTATACACAAACATTGTGGCATGCTTGTCGCCATCTTGTAAACATGGTTATCAGTCCAATCATTCCATCATGGAATTTGCGAGTCTATTAAGATTCGATTTACCTAATTCCCGCGGCGGTTTATGTTTTCTGCCATAGTTCTTTTAGAACTCTGCATTTGATGATAGGTGATAATAAGTTTACTTTTTAGTCACGGAAAGTAAAGTGGAATCCATTAGAATAGTGTGGGCTTGTGGATACGCCATTCAATGTAATGCTGTTCACAATAAAGTCCTGTCGGTATGATTAGCTGTAGCATATGTCTACTTGTATCGCTCATCGTTCGCTCATCACTCCTTGCCATGTCTCAGCAAAGCTAGCAGCCACAAACTGCAACAGCTACCACTGTTTATTAACATTTAATAAGTTGTGATATAAGCTTTCTCTGAGCAAAACAATAGCGCACGCGCACACACACACACACACACACACACACACACACACACACAGCCGAGGTAGCCTACTGAAGGAACACAGACTGCTGGTTTGAACTCTATAACCTTTTGTTCTGGGATGTTATTCAACAGCGCACTTATTACTTGTTGTACCGTGCTGCAGGATTTTGCGCTGCTATTTTGGCACAGTCACTGCTACAGTTTGTCAAGCTATGCTAACGGCAATGAATGCTAACAATTATAAATAAATGTTGCATGCTAACAAATGAGCGTCATTGTTATGTCATTTATTGCTTATTTGAAATTCCATTGTAATTGCCACTATTTGATAAATAAATAGTTTTGGTGCCGTGTGTCACTGGATTAACAAACAGAACAGGGAAATCATCTTCTTAAAATCTGGCATCCTGACTAGTCGGCTTATCGTGAGCCAAAGAGCCTAATGATACAGTTCATTGGTATTTAATGCTGCAGAAGCAACTTCTTGGCTTTCTGCGGGGATCCTTTTCTGCATCCAAAGATTCCTGGTCTGTTGTAAGTGGAATTTGTAAATTATACAGTTTTGTATGTATCCTGTGTTATGTACACATCGTTAATGGAATTGTTTCAGTCTACAGCACTTAGTGTGTGTGTGCGCGTGTGTGCGTGTGTGCGTGCGTGCGTGCGTGCGTGCGTGCATGTGCGCGTGTGTGTGCGTGCGTGCGTGCGTGCGTGCATGTGCGCGTGTGTGTTTGTGTGTTTGTGCTTAAGCACAGATGGGACTCCCATTTCAGAACACAGTCCCCATGAGACTCTATTAGCTGTGACTCGTAAGACCAATCATGTTTCCGTATTTTGCAATACATCTAGGTGATAATCTTCCAAGATATCAAATTCCCTGCCCTTAGCAAATGGTTTTGGCTAGTTAGCTGCCATAGACAACATTATTTTCTGTCAGTGTTCATTTTAATCTACAATATCTGATATATATGATTACATATATGCTACAATATATGATATGATAAGATTCACAGATGTTTCTCGGCTGTTATGGCATTTGGTGTCAACCTGGCTTAAGGCATTTATTCTGGAACCAAATCAAGGAATACTATTTTTATATAATGCTAAAGCAGACTGTATGGATGTACTGTACTTGTGTAGCCCACTGGGTCAATCAAGGATTGTGACGTATGATGTAGTTTTAGCCAAATACGGTATAGCGTCACCCTCAGTGCAACGGTATTTATATTTGGTACATTCTGTAGGTGGATGCACCGTATCTCTCAATAAACATGGACAAACCTGGTAGAGTTTTTACCTGTGTGTGTGTGTGTGTGTGTGTGTGTGTGTGTGTGTGCGCATGAGAGTAGACCTCATTGCGTGCGAGACATAATCACTTTGTCGGAGGACGCATAATAATTACATGGTACAGTGTACACAAGTGAACAAGGAAACTAAATTGGTGTTGGCTCGTTGTATTGCTGTCATAAATCCACTTGTAAAACGCATCAGTTGCCTGCTGTATACCCATTAGACTGTGCTTGTTGGTTTGAAAACGGAATAGGCTTGGAGATCGCTGTGTAATTGGGCCACACAATCAGTTCATTGTATGGCTTTTGGAGCAGGGGTTGCTGCAAGGTTACCTGCGTGCAGCTCAACGCATACAGGCCATGCACATATGGAGTTGGAAATTCACTTTAATATTTTTACATGGAAGAGTTTCACAAGATTTTCTACATTCAGTTATTCAAATAATTTTCATGGCATGCATTTATGCCATTTTTGTTGAAGAGACAAACTAGAAGAGGTATCTGCCATTTAGACACTATTCCATTTTAAATATTTTTTTCCTTATTGGAGTGAAACTGAGTTAGAGACTCAGAGACTCATTTAGAGACCAAAAGTTTGATATTTTGCTACAATTCTTGTTCAAAGTAAAATACAGCTTGCATTGACGTTTGAATATTATAAACACTCTTACTTTGGCCTTTACTTACTGTAGCCTATGTTATCATATGTTTTAATTGTACATTTCATGTCCTGTACAGCAGTTTGCAGTATCAAATAGAGAAATGTACACTCCAGTGGAATCAGACAACACTATACAAGATTCACAAACCTGTCAAACTGGATAAGACGAGAGCAACAGTAACAATATGTTAACCAAACACTGCTGCCCTAATTCCACACATGATGACACAGCAGGGTTAGGTGAAACTTGATAAACCCACTTAATCAGACGTTAAGTGTTATTAAAAGCTGACACTTCTCATCTGAAAGGCTTTATAATGCTCCACTCAGCTATTTTGACCTGCCACAACTGGCTGTGGCATGCCAATAATGAGACGTTCTCCAACGTGTTTCATCATCGGTGAGGTGATAAATGACCAAATGACACCACCCCATATTGATTATGGTTATGGGTATTCCCTTATGTAATTGCCATTTACTTTTCTATGACTGCATTGGGAGTGTGTTGGTGCCATGTCAGATGTTCCTAAGAATGAAACGGCACTGCATTTAGTTACAGAAAGGAGCACTTTTAATGATGGACAGATATATAACTATTCCAGCCTTCGTGGAGCATTAGAGGCATGGGCTTTGCTTTGGCTTTGGATTTCGTCAGTGATGCGGGGAAGACAACGTGTTCTTTCTCAGAGAACGTCCCTGAGTTGCACCCCTCCACAGCGCTGTACCAGGCCGTGCTCGACACTTAACACGTGCGGATTCCCATGGAGGGCCAGTGCCCATTGTGCTTTGAAGCCGCGCTGTTATGAACAAACGACCACAAGGATCGTCGCAAGCAAACGTTGCGAGCTCCGAGGAAAGATGCATTAGCCAGGATGGGACAGCCTCGATCCAAACCCACCCAGCTGGCCCCAGCAGGGGCCACCGTGCCCTCTCCGAGCACAGTATGCGCAAGGCGGCTTGCCGAACCACCCCAGAGAGCACACTGTCACCACCAGTGCTTCAGCTATCCTGAAAGAGCAGTGAACTATAACCCCCTTTACTCACCCAGTCTGTTCAGGAGGCCGGCTCGCCGGTAAGTGAACCGGTAAATCATAAGGCAAAACCAAAAACTGGATTTAACATGTAGTATTTTCATGTTTGTTTTGAGTGGTTGTTGACGCTTTTCTATTTGATTCTAATGTTCCGGTGAAGCAATTTGTGCTGAATTCTTGATATCATCCCAGTTTAAAAGAACATGCCAGTAGTGTTTGCAGTTGTTGTCAATAAATGCAGGTCATGTTGGAATGTAAAAGACAATGGCGGTGTGTGCTGCATTTCTCAATTATCAGCTACTGTACTGTATGTAGACTTATCAGGTTGAAATATTTACAATGCAAAAAGGAGCTTAAATATATTGATTCACTTTTGGGTTCATTTCATTCTACAACACTAGATTGAATTTAACATCACATCGGCTGTAATTTCGGCTACTGTGTGACAGTAAAGACTGATGACTTTATGCAGAGGGCTGCATGCAAACGCACCAGATATGAGCTTGTTTCTAGTTCGAGTGGACTACTTGTCATAGCACTGTATTGAGTTTTTCTTTATCATCTGGAACTTTATCATCTGAATAACACACACAGACACGCACACACACACACAGACACGCACACACAGACACACAACATTAGTAACACATTGACACAAATGTGAAAATCAATTGCAGATATATACATATACTATATATCACATTTGTTTTCCCAGTGAATTGACATTTGCCACATACATACAATACAATGTTCTCTTGTTCCATTTTCCCCAATTGACTTAACACGAGGACCCACGAGGCAATGGGCTCATTGAAAACTGCAGAAATAAGTTTCTCTTACTTAGAATATTTCATTGTATTTTGATTTGATGTACAGTACAGCAAATGGCCCGGCCCCTTTGTTTGTCTACAATTTTGATATATGCTGAATAAAACAGCGTAATACTGTTTATGAATTCAAATTCAGTTCACACCAGGGAAATGGTTTATGAATTCTACTCAGTATTACTGAGACTCGTGGCAGAGGAGCCTTAGAGATGTGATAATAATGTGTTTCCCAGTATAAGCATGGTGTTCAGTATTCACTGGCTGTGCTCTTCCTCGCGCAGCAGACTGCAATGTTGCCTTTGAGTTAGCCTGTGGTCCTGCTGACAATTCACTATCCATAAGGAACACAGCACACAGCCCAAATACATATTTATCATCAACCAGTAATATATTGACTCTCCCATGCACACAGCTCAAATACATATTTATCATCAACCAGTAATATATTGACTCTCCCATGCACACAGCCCAAATACATATTTATAATCAACCAGTAATATATTGACTCTCCCATGCACACAGCCCAAATACATATTTATCATCAACCAGTAATATATTGACTCTCCCATGCACACAGCCCAAATACATATTTATCATCAACCAGTAATATATTGACTCTCCCATGCACACAGCTCAAATACATATTTATCATCAACCAGTAATATATTGACTCTCCCATGCACATAGCTCAAATACATATTTATCATCAACCAGTAATATATTGACTCTCCCATGCAGGACATTTGTGTTTCTAAAATTTTAACACTTAGCTGGGGTGGAATAGAAATCTGAGGGACACTAAAACAGAGTATGAACAATGTATAATGCCTGGAATCACATCGGGGCACTTGGCTCAACCTTCCTCTGGCCTGTGTAATGTGCAGTGCAGATGAAGCACAGTTATATAATGCTGTTGGCTTGGGTGCTAGGATACATCAGATGGAAAGTGTAGTCCATCATCTACAGTAGGACTGACTCACTGTATTTGGAGTGAGCCAAAGACAGTCTGGTACATTTCATAACAGAATATTGGAGCAGAGAATGGATATGTGCCTCCAAAATAGCAGGTCAAAGATTAGTAATTTTGTTTTTGTATTTGTATTTGTTTATAAACATATAACACCTATTTCTACTAGTATAACCTTAGTGAGACATTTATTCTAACACACTTCTAATGAACATTCATTCTAACACACTTCTAATGAACAAAGTTAGAAGTGTGTGTGTTAGAAGCCTGATAACGACCCATTCATTAGAATCAGGTGTGTTGGA
>JAODOY010029348.1:0-22651 GCA_025399855.1 Forbesichthys papilliferus | reverse complement strand
CCCCCCCCCCCCCCCCCCAGGTGCTGGAGTCTTATAAGCGGTAGTGTGTTCCGTTGCAGCCGAGCACAGAGCCTCTCTCCCGGGTATACGCACGTGCTTCTCTGCCGGAGAGAACCGGCTGCTCCGGGGTCGGATATTCCCCCGTGGTTAGGCGAAAGAAAACATCCTCTACGCAGTAGTTTGAGACGACCATCCGTCACAAGTAAACACAAGAATGACGATATGAATATTGATGGGGCCATTAATGTCTATTTATTCAATATAGATCCACTAGAGGGCAGCACAGGTTAGCTTTTTGCGCAAGAAGTTTAAGTTCAGTCAACTAATAAATCATGTTGTGTGTGAGTCTATGGTCAAAAACAGCAAATCTAACTAATGTACAGTTTTTGGTAATAATGTTGTGTTTCTATCCAATTAATTAAGTCACAAAGACAACTGCCTCTAGCACTGTGACAACAGGCTTGCAAACCTTTGTATAATTCAAATAAAAGGACACATTCTACTCTGTGTTGTGCTGGGTCGGGGAGAAATCTACACAAACTGCTGCTCCGTGTCATAACAGCCTGCGTTCATGCCCGTCGGCGCCACGTTCCCGCTATCACCGAGACAATCTGACACCAGCACTGCCGCACAGCGCCTAATCTGGTAATCACTGTTACACAGCTCGCATAGACCTCCATGCGCAAACGCCTACACCTACACTTAGGCCTACATGCATTCATTTAGCATCAGGGAGTGCAGAGGAAGCGTTTATGATAAATATTTAGCCGTTGTTAGCGATGCTGCATGGACTATGGCCAGGAGAGCAAGTGCTGTTTGAAGCTGCACAGCTGGGTGATCGCTGTATTATTAGTTCAGAGTCAGACCAGTGGGCTATGCCTAATAGAGAGAAGAAGGATGACTCACACCCATTCACAAACATATTCATTCATACTACACCACATACAGAGAGATGCTAGGTGCTGACAGTGTCTTGTTTAAGTTAAGTTATGCTATCCCTCTGACCAGGCCTAGACGAGGCACTCCTTAAGCAGGTAGGACTACTGTACGGTCCGCTAACCTTGTGTGTGTGTGTGTGTGTGTGCGCGCGCGTGCGCGTACGTGCGCGGTAAAACTCTTTGTTGTGATGTGGCCAGGCTCATGAAAGGGGGAACAAAGGGTATACATTTTCCTTTCCCTAAGCTGAGAGAGAGAGAGAGAGAGAGAGAGAGAGAGAGAGAGAGATGGATCTTCTCCAAATGCCACCGTGGGTGCACTAATGCCTGCTTTGTTCGCTAGGCTAATTCTATTATGTAATAGAGGATCAATCTCAGCCTTCCTTTCCCTACTTGCTATAGCAGCGTTCCAAGTCTGCCTCCCTTCTCCTGTCTCTGACACAGAGCTCCTGGCACAACAGTGCAACAGTTAAATGGCCCCAAGAGGCCTCTAGGAGATTAGTCGCTTTGCATAATATATACATTAAAAATCAAGCATTTCCCCCTAGTTTTTATCTCTGTTTTCAGGCCTCAGCTTTTTCTATTCCAGATGTTTTCTGGGTCAAGTAGGTTCCATTTGTTACGGCAGCTCTGACAAATTCCTCAAATTGGGCTAATTATCAATACACTGACTACACAACAGTATGTTTATGTACTGATGTTATTTCTAAGTAATAATAGGCCTAAAATCTCAAATGATTTGAAAATCAATTGCCATTATTGCTGCCAAACCACTAGTAGCATACAGGCTAAGGTACCAGACTGTCATGGCCCCTCCGCCAGGATTTTTCAGTCTCTCTCTGGCCACGTGCCAGAGCGCTCCCATGCACCCCCTATGGAGCCAGGCCTGGGAACAAATACAGCACCCAGTCCCGCCAGCGTCTGGCTTTCTGCCTTATTAGATGCTATGAATGTCACTGAGGGAGATATGTAAGGAAAGCATGACAACTGGCAAACGGCGCCGTGATAAATCTGAAATAATGAAACGGAGCTCTAAGTGGAACCAGGAGGCCTTCAGTGACCCACAGTGGGGGTAACCCGATAGGCCTGCAGCGCTGCTACAGGCAGGGCCGCTAGTAAAGCCCAGCTGGACCCGTCACCCGTGTGCCTAAACCCCAATGCAAATATGAAGCTCACTGGGTCACATTCCTGGGCTTTAGGGGGCACCAGGGAGATGATAGGCTAGGACCGGGCTGCTGGGAACACACCATGTTGCTATAGTAAGGGAATGCTCCTAAGGTTGCCGTGGCTCTAGCCATGTAAGGTCTTCACTGTTATAAGCTTCCATTAGGACGTGTGGTCCTAATGAGCATGGTGGCATGTGCGTGTGTGTGTGTAGGTGTGTGTGCCATGCGCACATCATAGTGTGTGAATGTATGTGTGAGCCTGCGTGCGTGTACGTGTGTTCGTGACTGCCTGCATGTGTGTGTGTACGTGCAGCTTCAGGCACAGACAATGAGCAGCTCTGTGACAGCACAGCAGCTAATAAAGTATGTAGGTGAGAGAAGAGGCTTTAAAGACTGCAGCTCTGCTTCCAGCTATCATCATGGGCTGTCATCAGGCTGAATTAGTTGTATGCCACGGCCAATAAACAGCACTGTCCTCAGAACCACGGTGTAGGAGACGCACAGCTCCAGTTTCAGACGTTTTTTCCCATCCGTTTTCATCGTCAATGAATTGCTAGATCAGGCAGATTAGTTGAGTGTATTTTGGAAACTTTGAGCATTGACTGTCTGGGGCAGAGCTCTTTACAGCAGACGACCTTCTCTGCATGCGCGTGTGTACGTTTGTGTGTGTGGGATCGAAGGAGTGACCGTTTCTAGGCCCTTTTCCATTGTACAGCCACTGTGTGGACAGACCTTCCAAGTCAAATGACTCGATGTCATGTGCCTGTGCCGAGAACCTTGCTACATCACCCCGACTGTGGGATCAGGACAGAGCGGCTTCTGGGTATCGACCCACCCAGTCATGTAACCCAGATGAGCCTGGTAGGATAGTAGGAGGGGAAGGGCAAACGTGAGTACGAGAATATGAATTGAGTGATGAAGAAGGCAAGTGAGGAGACCATAAGCACTAGAGAGAGAGAGAGAGAAAGAGAGAGAGAGAGAAAAATCTGTTTGCTTATATCATTATTTGTAATTGTCTCCTACTCACTCTTGTTCACTCTCTCTGTCATGTGATATCAGCGTTGCCATGGCGCCAGGCTGTTATCAGGCCTATGTGCACATTGGTGTTATCATAAATGTGCATTACTGAATGCCTGCAGTATGACTACTGCCAAGACATGACCAGCATGATTTGAGGTTCCCACTGTGCAGATACCAATGTTTTTCCTTTCATTTTCAGGGTCGCCCTTAAAAAGTCTAAAAAAAATAAAACCAGTTTTAGGCCTTAAAATATATGTAAGTGAAAAAATATCTTGTAAAATGTGAAATATCTTGAATAGGATTTTGACAGGTCTTACAAATTATGACGTTAACATTACTTGTATGAATTTGTATAAAGTCTCGCTTTTTTGTGAAAAAAGAGCAAACACACCTGAGTCTTGCATGTTAAACGTGGTGCTTTCTATTAAAATAAACATGTACTTCCAGAAATAATAATTAAAATGGTCTTTGTTGACTTTACTTTCTTTTTTTATGGTTTGAGTTTTTAGTGCTTAGTTGAAGCCTGTTGTTGAATATGAAGCCCATTGCAGGGGACCCCGAACTTCCCTTTCCAGAACCACATTAGCAAGCTCTGACTGGGGGATCCCAAGGCATTCCCAGGCCACTGGGTCTTCCTCGAGGCCTCTTCCCAGCTGCCTGGAACACCTCCCTAGTTATCTTCCACCCCTTGACCAAACTCACCACCAGATAGTGGTTGGTAGCCAGCTCTGCCCCTCTTTTCACCCGAGTGTCCAAAACATGCGGCCTCAGATAAGATGATACAATCACAAAATTGATCAACCACCTTCGGCCTAGGGTGCTCTGGCACACTTATGAGCATCCTTATGTTCGAACATGGTCTTTGTTATAGACAGTCCATGACTAGCACAGAAGTCTAACAGCAAACGCCCGCTCAGGTTTAGATCAGGGAGGCCGTTCCTTCCAATCACTCCTCTCCAGGTATCTCCATCATTTGCCACATGCATTGAAGTCTCCCAGCAGAGCTATGAAGTCCCCTGCTGGAGCCTCATACAGGACTCCATTCAGGGTCTCCAGGAAGGCTTAATACTCTAAACTGCTGTTTGGTGCATATGCACAGACAACAGTCAGAGTTTTCCCCTCTACAACCTGTTGGCGTAGTCAGGCGGCCCTCTCGTCCGCCAGGATAAACTCCATGGAAGCAGCGCTCAAACGGGGGCTTGCTAGTAGAATATCATCACCCCTATCCAGAAGAATGGTTCCAAAACCAAGAGTATGTGTAGAGGTAAGCACCACCAGATCTAAATGGTAACACTCTACCTCCCACACAAGTTCTGGCTCCTTCCCCCACAGCGAGGTGACATTTCACGTTCCCAGAGCCAGCCTCTGCTGCCCAGGTCTGGTCCCTTGAGGACCCTGACCTTCACTGCCACCCAAATGACAGCGCACCAGACCCCTATGGTTCCACCCACGAGTGGTGGGCCCATAGGATGGAGAGGAAAGTGCCACGTTGCTTCTTCTGGTTGTGCCCGGCTGGGCTCCGTGGCAAACCCAGCCACCAGGCGCTCTCCCTCTGGGCCTGGCTCCAGTCAGGGACCCCGGCTTCCTCCGGGCAGGGTAACTTCTCCTCTATTATGTTCTTTCATGAAGGGTCTTCTTAACCATTCTTAGTCTGGCCCCTCACCTGAGACCACTTTGCCTTTGGAGACCCTACCAGGAGCACAAGGCTCCAGACAACACAGTTCTCAGGGTAATAGGGACACACAAACCTCTCCACCACGATAAGGTTGGTTCCCGGAGAGGAAGTCAGAAAAATGTTACACCACCAGCTTTTACTCAATCAATGTAATTGGCATTGTAAGTAATTCTAGTATAGGCCTATGTATCATTTCCAGCCCTGTCGCAGGGTGAACTAGAGGGAGATGGAGGGAGGTGTGAGCCCTAATGGAAGCCAGGCAGTCACGTGATAGACATCCAATGTCACTGTGGGGAATGAGGGAAAGGCCTTAATGCAAAGCAGCCATGATGGGGCCACCGTAGAGCCTGTATTACAAGAACAGCCACTGTTGCTTAGCTTGGCTCTGCTGCAAAGAATATGTTAGCCACGAGTAATCATCTTACGCAACATGTTTGGAACACGATCTAATACAGGGCATGTTGTAGCACGATACACCTTTATCTACTGTACGTGGCAATTAGTTTTTACTATGCCGTTTCTGTATACTTGCTGGTAGCCCTGGCAACACAGTGTATTGGTAGAATATTTGTAGCAACCCCAAAGCCAGGTAAAGTTGCACATCACTGCTATTATCTGTGGTTCTTCTCACTGTTCGTGTTGGGACTGGTGAACACATCTATTATGGTGGAGGACGCCTCTTGAGTTTACAGAGGGGTTGAGCAAGGCTTCTGACCAATGAGGCCCGTGTTGAAATGATGTGTGCTCAGACATGCTCTGACGCAATGGCGTCGGACCCGGGTGGTACGGGTGGGACATGTCCCCCCTAATTTTGGAAACAGTAAATGTAAAATATAAAACTTTTATTTTGAAAGTGCGACTGATTTACAGGCAAAATGCAATAGGCAATATTCACATAATGTGCTGATCATTTTCTGTTTTAAAATCGTATTTAACTCATCACAGCTTTGTCCGACTGTGTGACTTTCACATTCATTATTCTGCTCCTTGAATAGACTCAATTAATTTAAACCTATCAGCAACCATTTTTTGTGATTTTAGGCTATAGCCTACTTGCCTATATAGTATCATGGCATAACCTAAAAATATTAATTTCTGCGGCAAGTCTGTGAACAGGAAATCACCACTGACTAGGCCTATCAGTTGTTATAATGTCTGACTAAATTAATAGCATCTCCAGTTGTATTTACGCATCTCCCCCCACACACACAGACACACACACAGGCACAAATAGGTGCAGGCAATTAAACCATAATGCAGGAAATTAAGTGTTTAATCCTCAAAATGTCCCCCCAAAAAAAAGAGTCTGACGTCATTCTTGGCTTGACCATATTTGTAGTGTCATCTCTAATACATACACGGCCCCCTCAGAGGGGCTCTTTAGTTGTAATACAAGAAAAAGTAGACAACACATTTCATATTATATTATAGTACATTGAGAAAGTATATTGTAGCTAATTGCACAAACATATTTCTATCGCTGATTGTATGAAATTATACATGTGATCTGCATTTGGACGATTAGCTGTGCACCTTTTAGGAAAGCCAGCTCTGAAAAGACATATTTTTGTAACATGTTTCCATGTATATTCGGACAAATAAACAGAGACGCTGGGATTTAAGGGCTTAAGTCTTTGTATACAGTATGCAGCTGGTTGTGTTTTATTCAGATGTATACAGACTGTAGGAGTTGGCCTTCTCTCCATGTAGTACAGAATGGAAAAATCCCAAATTGTGTGGGACTGTGACCCTCCCCCCTTGTGACTGACATGCCACTCACTGTGAACACGTAGACCATGAATCAAATGATAACACCTGACACAGGGCCGTATGCAGAACTGCAATATGACCTCCGTGACCCTTGTCGGCTGGTTCTGGGAAGCAGATTACGCTTTGAGGATATTAGGGGGAACCAGGTGGGGCTGTCAGAACCGGCTGGAGCAACAGCCGTGACCACCACTTTGCCTGGGTGCACAGCAGCAGACGAGCCCTATCGCTGTCTGGAGCCGGCAAAATGTGCTCTCTGGAATCCTATTGTGTCAGGGCAGTGCTGAAATACAAAGATGAATGAACCATAATGTGCGTATATACACCCTAACAATGTTTTGTTAAGGGTTAACTTTTGAGCATGTGTGTTTTTTAAGCCCACACTAGTAAGAATATGCGTTCATAGAAAATAATAAATATTTAATATTGCAGAGCCAGGCCACACCAAAAGTATGTTGAAAGGCATGTCAAAATAAAAGGCTTGTGTAAAGTCTTAATAAAGGAAAAAATAAAAGATTTATTTTATTACAGTTGTGATTTAAAAAAAAAAGTATTATTCTTTTCTTTGGATTCAACAGTTGTTGGCTTCAAAGCCTTGGCATCTCCTCCCCACTGGAGAACCAGGGTTGGGAGTACAGAACAGTCCTTGCATGTAGTCCACTATCCAACACATATTATTTTATGTGCAGTGTATATTTTTCTTTTGGCTGCACATTTGCTGTTCTTTCTGGGACTTGAGTCCACCTTCATCTATGTGCTTGTTTGCTTTCTCCCGGCTTGCTTGACTTCCTGGAGTCACGGACCACTGATGCTTTTAAAAGAGACGCACACACCTTTGCACGCCCTCTCCGAACTCTCAAGAGTGTTTGTTATCATTAGCTAACCCTCCAAATGACGGACTTGTTTCTAAACACCTGTGTGTATTCGGTGTTGTTCCCCAAAAGACTGGGGTATACATGGATGTGCATCATAGTAAATCATTTAACAAGCATTTATCAGGCATTTCGTAAATTGTTAATCCAAATTGTTGAAAGATGGGCTGCAGACACAATATCCTAATGTTTTAAGACCTCACCCTACAGTGCCTCCCACGTTGTCTATAAATTCAGTACAGTATGGGTGTAGCTGTCACATGCGTACGTGTCTGAGTGTGCATGGACGTGGAGGTAGTGGTCTTTCTGTCTTTGTCATAGCGTCTGTGTATCGGTTGCGGTCTGTCTGTCTAGCCTGGGTCTCAGTGTTCCGCACATGCTTCTAATCAGACGTCTTCGTCAGAAGACTGTTAAGTCCCCCATGTCTCCACCTCCCCTACCTCCCTCCCCTGCCTGTTAAATAGACTGCTTTCTCTCCCTGTGCAAATGGAAAACGGGTTCAATGGCTCCCCACAGTGGCAGAAAGTATATAAGCAATGGAGACCAGACCTTTGATTCACCCTAGTCTGTCTGTCTGTCTCTCTGCCTGCCTGCCTGTTTGCCTCTGTCTGCATGTCTGCCTGCCTGCCTGCCTGCCAGTCTGCCTGTCTGCCTGCCTGCCAGTCTGCCTGTCTGTCTGCATGTCTGTCTGCCTGCCAGTCTGCCTGCCAGTCTGATTGTCTGTTTGTCTCTCTGCCTTTCTGTCTGTCTGTCTGTCTGTCTCCCAGGCACCAGAGCGATTGAGTGACGTCCTTACGTGGCTAGAGGGACAGTGGTGAACAGTGGGGCAGGCCTGGATGTCTCTGTGACCCAGCAGGCCATGGTGCAGTAGGGCTCTCTTCACCAGGTTCAAGTGTATCTAGGGTGTTGGAGGGGAAAGTTCCAGACATTCATCCCTGGAGCCCATCCCCCCTTCGGGCCCCACGACACATTCACACACTAACAGGCAGGTACATACATGCACATGCTAACATGCTGACTGACAATCCCGTGCACATGTTTGCACACACACGCGTGCACACACACACACACACACGCGCGCGCGCACAGAGACTGTATGGAGAGGGTATTACAACATACTTTTCAACAAGACTATCCAACTATAAGAAAACACAGCAAACAGTGAAATAGATTTTTTACGTCACAATTCGGGAGCTAAGACAGGACATAGGCTACAGCAAGTTCAGCTTTGTGCCTCAAGATAGACCTCTCTTGCTGCCTGTATTCAGCTTATCCTTAATTGCTCGTGAGCTTGACGCCTATTAGCATGTGCTTGTTTGCTTGGTGCCTGAAAGAAAAATGTATCCAGAGCTGCTGAGATGATTCAAGCGTTTAGGACCATTAAGTAGTTACATTAAGTGTGCAAATGGAAACCAGATTGGTCATCATCTTATAAACATGTGAGTGTGTGTTTGTATGTGAGAAAGACAATAGAAAAATAGCCTGCATGGGTCAACAATACTTCCACATAAATCATAGTGGTTTATATTTTCCTTTTGTATGGTTTATTAGTTTTCTAGTTTTACCACATCAATACCATTAACATTGATATGAAATAGCTTTTTAAAATATAATTCTGGCATAAAAACAAAGTTCTGCATGTTATTGTATGTGGTAAGCCCATATAGTTATATGGGTAAACACAAAATACCCATGTTGGCTTTGAATAGAAAGATTGTACACATATGAATAAGCAACATTTAGGGGAATTCCATAATTGTAAAATGTACATTGTGTAATAAATACTACTACATTATACATACTACTTCAATAGGACAGTACTAGTGTGTGGGTATTAATGTCACAGTGCGGGAAGGAACCAGGTGCAGGTTGGGTTCAGAACAATTAGAAATTTTTATTTGAAACAAAAACACAGCAACTAACAGTAGACAATAACCGACCAGGACATGGTGTCACAGAGGGATACATATACTGTGGCTAATTTGGGAATGGAAACCAGGTGTGTAATGACAAGACATACTGAGTCCAAGATGAGTTCATGTGTAGCTGGGAAACCTGGGAAGCGTGGCAGACCGGTGAATGCTGCCATCAATCCCTGACCATTTAGGTACAAATTGTTGGTAGGCATTTTATAACAGTAGTGCTGCTAAAGTAAATGATGGTTGTGATGACATATGAATTACCTTTTGTACACATTCTTGGCACAAGTACTCTCTACTACCTCCCATGAGAAAGCCTGTATCTAAGACTGTATATTACAAGTGATCTGGTTAAAAGAGAAAAATGTTATTACAGTAATAACATAATAGCATTATCATGGAACACAAATTCTCCCCATTTGACAGAAAGCTTCAATTGAAATCACCTTTCCCAATATAAACATAACCATGCAAGGAAAGTCAGATATTATATGCAGTACACATACATCTCTCTAAAACACAAAGCTGTTTTAGAGAGATGGCTCTCATCTCCATGTAGGTCACGCTCGGTGTGGATGGACATACAGCATTACAGTATGTGTGTGTGTAGCCTAAGGAGAAATATGTGACCTGTGTCAGATACATCGCAGTAGTGTTCCTTTACACCTTGTTTTAATTAACAGTAAGTCAATCTGACTGTTGCTATACAGTTTACTGTATACAACATGTTTCTGCCTGCTACAGTATGCTGACCTCCTTAAAAACCTGTTTAACATGGATAGTTTGCAGAGAATTCAATTCTACTGAAGCTCCATATCTGTCTTTCAGCCACCTGGTCAACAGTTGTGAGACAGACTGTATCACGTTATGTTACACATATAAATTTATACAATATTGTAGGTACACCTGTATGGTTGATTGGATACCAGAGATATCCAGATTAGCCCTGCAAATTAAATTCCATCAGCGACAGTTTTACTGTACATCATTATGCTTAAGTTCTGCTGAATGGCTACATTTTAGTAGTCAATCACTTTAATTTGTGTCCTCTACATAACCTCTAAACTACAATTCCCCTCTCAAAACCTCTAGCACAGAAACTGAGTGAAAGAGGTTTATTGAGACTGAAGCTAGTTTGGCTTGGACAGATATGAATATGCATCTCTCTCTTTGTGAAAGCTGCTGCCTCTCATTCTGTTTTGGAGTTTCTGCTGTGGGCATCTGGCACAAGCTCTGATGATCTCTGACCTCTGGCAGCACATTGGCTCGCAATGTCAAGGCCATTTCCGACACTCACCACGCATCTTATCAACAAAATAACAACTTGTGTATAATTCAGTTTTCCCCTGAAAATACGTCTTTGAGAACATGCAGTACTACACACAGCACCTATCAGTCATTGGTTGGTTATTAGATGCCCTCAAGCTGGGACTGATCTGCTGTCCCTCTGCGGAAGTACTGCTGGGAAAAAGTCCATACATTTGTCTTGCCACTGGCTTTGTCAGATCTACTGATTCTGTGTGACCATGTCACAACATCTCAATGCCCGCAAATGAGAAAATTGAAGACAGACGGCAAAATAAAAGCATATTTGGCAAATCAAAGGGCCATTCGAAACTCTCTGGCGGCATTGGATACCCCCTCTGCGTTTGGTGAAATGATAATCATGATAATTGTTCTGTGAACTGTATCAGTATGGGACAGTACTCTCCCCACAACGGGAACTACTGGGGTTTCTATGCCAGCATGCCAAACCCACAGAGCTTCACAGACGCCAAAGGACGCAATGAAGGAGAAGAGGAGGGCTGACTGGAGGAGGGGAGAGGCACACTATAGGGGCCTGTAAAGACTTTCATATGCTTCATCCTAAACAAGTTTGATTTTCAGCGAGTGTGGCGAGGCTTGGCTGCCTCTCAAGGTAATTTTAGGAATAATTTCCAATAGCTGAGGAGCAGGTTTATGAGTTCAGAGATTATTGTCCTCTGCTAGCTATATGTGTTTCACTGATTATACCCTTTCCTTTTTCTCCAACATCAATCAAATCAGTAGGGATTATATTTGGAAGGACGCGGCTTGAGGTCTGGCGTGTGTTAAGAGGATATCATATATGAGAAATAGACTTGTGTACACCCGGTGCCATGTGGGATTCTGACCACAGCGAGAGAGAGCACATGTGCATCCACACACACCTACTGTGCACGTTTGCACCGAGGCACCGTTTCTCTATCTGTGAGCAGGGCTTCCCTTCTTCCTCGTCTCTCTTCAAGTGCTCACACACCTCTGGCTAGTGTCCTGCTTACTCGGCAAGCTCTGGTTGGCCTCCGAGCTGTCAGGGAATGACACTGCACAGCAGACCCTTCTCTGCTTCTTCAGTGCTACCAACACCTCTTCCACAACAACTTCCCAGGAATTTAGACTTTTCTGGTTAAATAAAGCATGTATTTTATATCCATACTTTACTCAATGTACCATGCAAAATAGAAATAATTAATAAAAAGTGGCAACAAGGTCACCCACCAGTAATCTGCTTGAGCCTCCCAACAATATGTTCCATAGCGGCACATAGTTCTTGTTTAATTTAACAGAACGCCACCCTACAATATTAGCTAATATGTAGTAGAGGATGTATGAGGTTCCTTGCATTAGACAGTTATATAACAATGTTTAGACAATTACACAACACTATTTGGTATCTTGATGCAGGATACAGTATGGGCATTAATCATAAACCAACACAGGTGTTGGAAATACTTTTCAGAAAGCTAACAGTATGGTTTGTAAGCAAAACTAATGTTCTGAAACAGAGCGTGTGTTAAGGGTTTTCAGATTGAATGTGTGTGTGAGTGTGTGTACTGTATGTGTATGTGTTTAGCTAACCCTAGACAGGGCAGCATGGTTGCCAGGTTTGTGTCAATGTTTCCATCGGTCTGAGCAGTGTTAATGGCTGCGCTGTGAATCGTCACCACGGTGATGGCCAGGCTGGTGACGCGCTGCTGAGTTGATCCAAGGGAAACAGTCTGTGTGTGTGTACAGATGTGCTCCAAGCCATGGGTGCCCCCCTTACGGCAAACGGCAACCCACCCATCTGAAGCCGCGCCCAAGGTCTCTGCATGGGCCGGGCATGGCTTCTCATGTCTTATATCGGAGCCATATCTGACTACTCATTTTAATCATAACATGATATTGTAGGGTGGCGTTTTGAGTTCAATGTTAACAGTGCGCTAATCATGGGGATGGTTGTGAGGCTATTCTCCAGAGCACAGACACACAAGAATCATTCTTTGGATGTGAAACTGAACCTTTACATCCTACACATTGTATTCACTCACACTGTTCTCTAAAGGCCCCCTGTGTGATGCACATTGACACCAACGTTTAGATGTTTTTATTGAGCTTTACATCCATAAGGAGTCTGCAGAGTATTGAGCTCATTTGTCAATTTGTCTTTACATTTGGATTATTAAAAGTGCATGCCACTTCACGCTGCCAGTGGGCATGAACTCTGCCCCTACTCTTTTATACTGGTACAGTTATGCTTCAGTTACTGTATTTATCAGTGGAACACGCTAACCACCAGACCATACTGCTCCCATTGTGTTCCAAACATTGTGTAGCTGCACCCCAACTCTGAGCCTGACTCCACCCACTAAGACTTTGAAAAATGCATCAAGGAGCTGAGCAAAGGGAGGTGAGGGGCTGAGAAGGGGACCTCCATTAATATTAATGTTAACATTTCAATGTGATGACGTATGAGCGTACCAAGTGTACCGATGAAAAGCAGCCAGGTCCTGGGGTGATTTTTACCGGATATGTCATGTAGTTCTGTTTTCAGCCCATAACATGCAGATTTTGATAAAAACGTGAATTATGTCAATCTTACCACCAGTATTGAAGTGTCTCATCAGAGATCAGTCATATTACTTTGTCTACAGCTCAAACAACTTATTTTAGGGTGCAGTTACACTTTAACATTCAGCTGGAGAGGTCAAATGTGATTCTAGGGCTGCTATGATGTAGTAGAACAACATCCACACGCACACGCACATACGCACACACATTGACTGACTATAGTCATGTCTGGTGATATTTGCTCAAGTCTTAATTATAGTTTCCTGGCTGGCTGGCTTGGTCCAGGAACTTGAACAGCCGTGCAATGGGCCAGGCTCCTGGGGATGTGGGGGGGGGGGAGCAGGAACTCGCCAAGCAGGAGGAGAAGCTCCTAATTGGCCTGAATGACTGCAATAAGAGATAAGGGCTCTATTGCTCTCCAGATCTGCAGGATAACATTGTCCTACGTGACCAGGGTACGATTGCACTTTTGACCAAACAAAGAACAGGTGTGCAGGCTCTCTGCTGCTCAGGTGACCATCTTAGCAAACCCAAGCACACCATGGGTGTACACACACACACACACACACACACACACACACACACACACCCTTAGCAAACATGTTGCATGCATGGATTGCTGTACACTTTATGCTTTCATACTGTGAAGAAACAATCCCCCTCTGTGAGTGGAATGGACTACTGTTCCAGTTGGATTATCTACAGCACATAGGAATGTACTCCTAAATTGTATCAAATCTGAAGGAGTTGCATTGACTTAAGTGGCAGAGGTGAACGGGACACGCTGCATTACACTGAATGATAAAATAATTTGTTAGGATGCATTAATTACAATTACTAATTACAATTCCCTAAAGACATGTCTGTGAGAATGATCTATATCAATTATTTCCATTATGCAAATGATACATATTGCAAATGTTTGGTTTCATTTTTGTTTTGGAGGGCCATATGTATAAATATGCCTATAACCTTCCTGGCATGCGATGTCTGCTAATAATGTCTTCCAGAAGACAAAAGAGCAATGGAGGGATGTTAACAACAACAAAAAAATCATAAAACATTGTAAACAAAGGAAAACAAAGAAGGAACTGAAAAATAACCAAAATCAACACTAATGAATTGTTTGCTTTTTCCCCCATTATACTTCTTGCCCAAGGATGTAATGGCTTTTTTAGAAATATTTGTCCTTACCTGTGTACTCACTCACATTAATGTTTTATTCATTTAATGGTTGATTCATAAATTGCACTTTCACTGAAAACAGATTTCTCATAAAACGTTCTCATAAATAAGTGTGGAAAAAGGACATAGAATTAAATTATTTATACTTAAGTTGTGTGTACTTAGGCATAATTACTGCATGTGTGCGTGTACACTCGAGTATGTATCGGAACTGATTGTTGTAAAGGATTAAAGGTCCTCTCCCCAACTCAATTCACAAGCCTACAAAGCTGTTGCTGTGTGACAACAGTGCCAAAAGTATTCACAAATGTGGAATTTAATTTTGCAGTGATAATGGAAAATGCACTTTTATTAAAACAATTACATTAAATTGTACAGTATATTCTTGCACATCATGATACAAGCTTGCAAATTTAAATTGCACATTAGTGAATCTTCACTTGCAACCACAAACCTCTATATATCATGAGACTCAAAAAGCTTACAGAGTTGTGACACTATTGTAATCGAATAGAACAGTTAGGTGTTTGGCTATAGCATAGACACACATTGTCTTGTTGGTGTTCTGTGTGTACAGGCACCTATGTACACCTTCAGGTGTCCTAGAAGGGGAGTGTGGGTTTTCACAGCCTGCAGAAGAGCGGGGGATGTATCAGAGGGCAAAGGCATTTGGGGATAAGCCATCACTAATGATGAGGAAGTTTTGATGTGGCTGTTTTGATCCGCTGGGCCCTTCTGGCTTGACCGGGGAAAGCTGTGCGCCATACCAGGGCAACCCTAATCTTCTTAGGGTATGCTTAACATTCCTCAGTGTTTAGGTCCAAAAGGAGCTCTCCATCTTATATTCCTCTCTCCTTTTTCTTGGTGTAATGCAGGACAGCCTGCAGGCATACAGGCTATTATGTGATTGGCTTTTGCAGGGAACCAGCTTGTGGTCTGTGTAGGGGAGGAAGGCTATTCATTGGGAATATTTCCCATCAATCACAGGCATGATATAGACAAGGCTCCAGCAAAATTCTCCAAAGGAAATTCTAATTTAATTTTGGATGTAGAAGTTGCTGCTCTTCAATGTAACATAATAAGCACTTAAAAATGATTTATCTGTCCCGATGTCTACAGAGGTTAGTTTGTAGTTGGACATACCGTATTCTTAACAGAGCTTAGGATAACATTATGTGCTACTCTCTGTGGCGTTTTGAGACAGCACAGATTCAAGGCTGGAAATTACCATGGTGATGCCAACCTGCTGCCTGCCTATATGCCAGTCAAAGGGTGGGGGTGGAATATAAAGATGGAAAATATGAAGTCTTTTTTCTTCCTGGCTGGACTGGCGGGTGACTCACCAACTGAACTGAGCTCAACTGCAGGACACAAACTCTACCTACACGCTATGACACATTGTTTTCTTACTGGTAGTTACAATGGCTTTTTGTGCAGTTCTTCAATGTTCTTCATCCATGCAAGACTGCTGTTGTATGGTTGGCTAATTCTACATGTGGCAGGGAAGATGAGATGGCCATAATCTGCAGCCTGCCAGTAAAGGTGATATTTCGGGACCCTGAGTTCTTCCTCATTGAGGAAGGGCCAGAGCGTTAGCCGGCCAAGACATGCGTGTCTGTGGGCGCACAGGCCCTTCCATGTTCCCTGTGTTGCAGCCAAGGCAGAGCTCCTCCAGGGTACGAAGGAAGAGGAATGCTCCTTGTCAAAACCATCCAAGGCCTCAAGCACTATGTTGTTTTTTCATAAATCTCTTTACCTTTTCACCCTTGCTATTTGGTTTATTTGTGTGAGAGTTGTCTGCAGTGAGTACACACTGCGGTGGAGGCTGACCGGGGCTGTCCAGACAGCTGGTGCTAGCCAGGCTAGGGCTGCTGATAAGGGCCGCACTTGGCTGCTCTGAGGTCCAGAAGAGCACAAACATTACACCACTGAGTAAACGGACCACTGAGCAGCATTGTTCACGTTGATCGCAGAGAGCAGGAGTAGTGCAGATAGAGAACTCATACGACCGGCCTATCTCTAGACCCAATCGTGGAACTCATGGTACAGCCTATTCTTGGAACCGAGTGCAAGGATTTCATTCAAAGCTATGTGGTATTATTAAAGGGCATACTGGAATAGCCTGCGTGTCAGATAATGATCTGATCCATTTGTTTGGCTTCGATAAACAAGGATCAATCATGTATGTACAATGTTTGTCTATGATATTTCTGTTTAATTAAAAAGGAAATGCTGCCCACTCAATACTCCCCTAATCTCACCGATACTCATGTTATCTCACACTGCTGTGGGAAAATTAATCTCTTTCTCAGTTAAGCACATACTATGTAGATGCCCTTGGCTTCTCAAGATATTTTTCCTAAATAAAAACAAAGGAAGTGATAGGAAATATTGTATAATGTCAGTTTTAAACATGTCATCAATTGGCATTTTGCCCATGCATGGATGTGTACAGTATACACTATAGACATGATCAATGGACATTAAATGCTTTAAAACTGACGTGCATAATATTACAACATAGCAGTGATAATATCATGCCATTTGATTGTCTTCTGTTAAAATTCTATACATTGGTAATATGGTGGCCACTCTGGTCAGTAGATGCAACTGCACTGTTTTTAAAAGCCATTGTTCTCCGCAAGCCTGACAAGACCATCCTTATCTCGCGAGCTTCAGTTTCATTTTGGCAGTGAGAATAAGTCTGGAAAGCCTATGAATCATTTTGAATGTGTCCAAGTAGCAACTGAACTTTCCAATCAGCATCGTGTTGATAGCTATAAGGGCGTGGTTTAGGTTTGCCGACATTGTACCACACTCATGAACAAATCAAAAAGACCTCATGTAATGGCGTTAATGTTAATGTTAAAGATTTTACATTTCCGCCCTGATGCTTCCATGACCACCTCAATTGCTCTGGCGTCTAGTTTGGGGATATTTATATAATTTAAATACTAATGCTGTGCTGATTCTAAGGGTGCACATAATTATGTGGGTTTTACATACAGTATTTACCTTTCATACTCTGTTCCATTACTTTTTCATGATGATTGTCTGTTTCTCTGGGGCACATGATGAAGACATATAGAAGGAAGCAGGATTCACAGAGAGTTATGGAGGGGAAGTCGAGAGTTTAGCAGTTGTCTAAACACTGTCAGCCATCTTCCTGGGTTCTCCTGCTGTCTGTGTGCATTCTGTCTTGAGGTGACACACTTTTCTGTTCTGTTTCCTGTCAGGACCTGGGACTCTGCATCGTCTCCACTGTCGCTTTGCACTGGTCACAGATACAGTGTCTCGGGAACTTATCAGTTCAGCTGTGAGGACAGTTGTCGATGTCCTAATGACGAACTAATAATAGTTCACAGTTCACCTAGCACGTAGCTTATGTGACAGCAGAACACTGTAGAGGAAAAGATATGTGACCAAGCAAACAATGGTATTTTTCTTTTAAATAATTAGAAAATAGTTTGCCTTTGAAGATGCGTGACTCAAACCAGAGATTCAAAAGATTCAAATAATTCCACTCCATTCAAGGATTGGGTCAAAGTCTTGTTCAAGTTGTTCAGACATCGATCTGTTTTCCCTAAATGTCACAAGTCGCACACAATCGATACATTCTTCCTCGACATCTTATGATGTCTGTACTGTATAACTCACTTTTAGGTGTGGTTTCATATAAGCCCTTTTAGGTTTCTACCACACCAGCACACGTATTTGATTATTGTTAATAAATATGTTTTATTGTACTATACTGTGGCTGAAGCCTTGTGTACCAATACCATTTATTTCTATTGATGTACAGTATGATATATTTTGTAAAAATACTTGCAGTACTGTTTTCAACCTAAATTTAGTGCTACAATTCTCTGTATTTCATGCTGTATTTACTCAATTGATTAAAACACATGTACTGCATTAAGGCTAATCAAATACAGTGCACGTATACATACATCCCTTTGCTAACATTTATGGCTAAAGATTATCTCGGATTAAAAAGGTCGCATGGTGCAGATGCTTATTTGCATTTATTTTGAAAGCTTAAAACATTCAGTCAAATAATGTAATTCAATAGCTTTTTTCCTTTTGAATAAAGCGTTCATAGAAACAATTTGGGCTGGGTTTTGCTACTGCATGAATAACCTGCTTAAAACAAGCGATGAAACAGTTTGATGATATGTATGTACTGTCTCTTTAATCAGAAAGAACACTTATGCTATAAGATCCATTGTGCTAACATACACAGAGCCAGGCTTCAGCTCATGCCAGAATGTTAAACCCAGGGCACTTAATGAAAACTGATGACAGATCAGTCATTAGAACTGCATACAGCAGTCAATTATGCAGTGGGTACCATTTTGTTATACAAAGGTGACCTTGGGGTGTGTGTTTTCCTTGTGGGCTGTCCATACTTAGTGTCTCCCCATTCATGGCCTAGGAAAGTTTTTACATTTATTTAGCAAAGGCCACTGTTGACTATATTTGTACTACACTACTACTATACTCCACATTCATCATAGAGATGGATAGAATACACAATTTACAAAAAATTTATGTGCATTGTTGTACTTAATCGCATGCACGATGCTTGCATTAATACAATACATTCATGCTTTTGTGTTTAAATTCTCTTCGAGACATAGTATTTTGTAATTCACATCGGGACATCGGACACAATTTTCTACTGAAAAGGAGGACTTATACTTATTTTTGTCAAAATATGATTTAGAAATGTAGGCTACTAACTAAGACTTAATTAAAAGTCTTAATTACAAGTCTTAGTCTTAATTAGTCTTAATTACACTTATATACTTAGATGTACTAATTATTATATTATTATAAATATTAAGTAATTGTTATTATTACCTATATTGTGGTCATACAATGTAAATTAACACAGGAGTTTATTCTAGAAACTGAAACATTTAGCATGGTGTAGGGATAGTAGATGTGAATAGAAAATGTGCCAATTTAGCTATACTGT
This sequence comes from Forbesichthys papilliferus, assembly GCA_025399855.1. Classification (NCBI taxonomy): domain Eukaryota; kingdom Metazoa; phylum Chordata; class Actinopteri; order Percopsiformes; family Amblyopsidae; genus Forbesichthys; species Forbesichthys papilliferus. The sequence goes on along the minus strand of JAODOY010029348.1, from coordinate 3,282 downwards.
AGGTGTTGTCACTGAGTTCTAGATGGGTGGCTGGATAAATCTGTATTACACAACTATTATTTAGTATCAGTTACCAATGGATGACACATCATATCATTAACTAAATAGGCCTATTATTTGATGATTTTTTGGGGGGGATTTATAGCTGCTACTTTAAGAAAGAATGTAATATTTTGGGGTGTATATGCTGTAGATTTACAGTATATGTATGACAGGTAGAAAATATCACAACACTTCTTAGATACCTTGTTTTATGACAGCTCTGCATGTCTGCCAGTTAGGAATACTCAGTTACTTCAACAGCACAACTCCTTTGTCCAAGAGTGTTTGTGTAATGTCAGTCAGTGTGCGTTCAGAGTCTTTATCAGGAATACAAGATTAATTTTGTTTAGCATTCAGAAGGCTTGAGCAACTTTGTCACACCACATAAAGAAATACTTCTAGGCAGGACAAGTAGTATTAATCATAAAACAACACTTTAACAAGACACTTGTTGACGGAGTGTTCCAACATATATTTACTAGTGTTTTAAAACAATTGCTTTGGCTCAGTTTACAATGTCAACATGATTCAGTACTTATTGAATCAACACACTATTGTTTTCTAGGTTAGCACATTGCTGGAGCATAGCCAAACAGCTTTGTAACCTGCACTAGAATTGCAGAACAACAACGTTCCCTTCCAGTTACCACTGAGACTTATCATGATTAATGAAGACCTATAAGGCTAATGGGAAATACAGTTGGACCTAAACACATTATATTTCAACAGCTTTTGATTTTTTCATATCTCATAAAAAAAAAAAGAAAGAGGAATATCCGTCTGGACCTTACTGAAACATTTGCTTGAGTTGTAGGTTTAATAGGTAGTAGTCTGCTATAAGGAACCCTATTTGAGAGTTACCATAATGAGACTTCTAAAAGCTATTACAGTAAATGTACGTCTCTCTCCCCTGGCCTCAAATAACCACATCTTCCCTCGGACTTAAGACTGAACAGCCTTCAACATCTCTTACTTTTGTAAATTCAAATAATTCATAACATTTAATGCTGACGAATAGGTATAAAAATAATCAAAGGATACAATGACACTAACTGTCAGTGAAACACTTTCCACAAGCTGTCAAAATAAGGGTTCATTGGCATTAAATGGGCATGGTTAATACGTCTGGGAACGGCTTTTAAAGGCTCCGGGCACGCATTCTGCCCTGTCTTGTCTTAACCCAGTGAAAGTATCAGTACCCTTATCTACCACTCGCTGTTGCTTTTCCTAATGGGGAATTTCATTTAGTGGGGAAGTGATCCATTTGGTCGGAGCATAAATTGCAGATAATTGTGCCGTTTGGCCGCAGAACAGCAGGGTCACCAGACAAACCGTCATGCCCAGTGAAAACGGATGCTTGGGAGTTCACGGTTGGTTGGCAGTAAACGTACACGCGTGTGTGTGTGATGTGTGAAAGGAGAGACAGACAGAGAGAGAGAGCTCCTCCCTGTGTTTGCATTGCTGACAGCCCTCTACTGGTTAAGGACAATACAGTTTAACAGTATGTATTCTCTCTAAAATATCAAGTGCTATGTTTGCTCAGGCAGGTCCTGGGGGTCCAGACTGTGTGAGAGCGGCTCCACTCCAGGACCGGGCAGGGGAGGTATTCTCTATTTTCATGGTGTCGTTCTCCTCCTTTTCTGTATCACCAAGAAGGACACGAAGCAGAGCAATATCCCTCTGTCCTCTGTGTGTCTGTGGGCAGGCGCGGCAAGGTGGGGCACCAGCCCAGGTTCAGTTAGGTGCAGTCAGCGCAGGAGGTCAAGTGGTGCCGCCAGCCAGCACACAGCAGCTTAGGCTGTGACTGACAGCTCTTTAAGCTAGAGCACCCTGGAGCTGGGCCAGGTGCTCTGGTTCACTCCTCATCTCATGACGATGATTCACTACACACCAGGGATGGGCATGTAAAGTCAGCTAGTTGCCGTGGACACAGGCGTCAAATAATGTGTCCCACGCCAACTTGAACTAAGTGCCTACAGATAATATACAGTAGCACTGATTCATGGGAAAGCAGTTGGCAAGTGTAATATTACATATTATGTGTGCTTTAATTCCAACATGAGATGTTGCTTTAAACAGTTTTCACATTCAGATGTCACCAGCCAAGAACATAACACTACCATCTGTGGCAAAGGTCAACCTGCAATTAAGGGTTCAATGAAGCAATGTATCTCTCAGCCCGGAGAGAAGACATACCCAGCAACTAAGTCTAAGGCGCACCCACCAAGAAAGCAGGCAGATTAAACTAATGCCACAAACACGCCTGCACATGCAACACCCTGACTAACTTTGAAAGCCTGCATTCTCATTCCAAGAATTTACACCTGGTTCCTAAACAGAGCAAAACCTCTATCCCGTTTATCGCAATCAGAAAAGCAAGCTTGGGGGGGGATTGCGACAGTGGTGGAAGGATTTGTTTGGCGCCATACAGTTTGAATGGCAGGATATATGAGACTGTTTTTTTTTTCTTTCTGTGCAAAAGCTACCTCAGTGGAACATGACCGACTTGTTGTGGTCTTTGGATGGAGGTCTTGTCTGTACATGCTCCTATTTAATTATTGTAAATATTTAGTGTTGCCTATGCAGCAGAGGCCTACTGTATGTGAAAGAGAATAATGTACAGGGAGCCAGGGAAGCTTTGAATCTCCAGCAGGGATTGGAAGTCCCAGGACACTATTGTTTTATTAATTGTGCTACCTCTCTATTTGTTTGTCTATCACATTGTGTTTAGCTTAGCATTGGAGAATGAGATTTTATTTTCTCATGATCTTTTTGGTTCATTCTTAGACAGACTAAACTTGCATTTTTTTATCCTTCTGGATAAAGTATTTACACATTTAACCAGCTTCTCAGACATGCCTAGTCCAAGACTAAATGAACAATGTAATGAAGATCTCCATTGAAAAATGTTCTTAAGCTTAATAAATAAACATAAAGCGGTAGGACATAGTGAATCAAATAACATACTTGGATCATTACATTGACATGCTTTTAATCAATATAATTTAGGGGCAACATTTTACAATCTCTTTTGAGGCAACCTTTGTCAACTTATAATAAAAAATGAATTAGGACATAGATAGAGGTAGTGACATACAAAAATTGTGATCTGTGACTGTAAAACTAATATAATATATATATATAAATGGGCTCATTTATATATCGCTTTTATCCAAAGCGCTTTACAGTATTTTGCCTGACATTCACCCAGTCACACACACATTTATACACCAATGGTGA
>JAODOY010029327.1:0-22653 GCA_025399855.1 Forbesichthys papilliferus | reverse complement strand
ATATGTATGTGTGTGTGTATACTGTATAACATTCACCCTTCACACATCCATAAGCACATTCATCCTAAGCAATGTGTGCCATGTTTCTCTCAGCAGACTAGCCTTCACGCTGCTCCTCCAGGAGACACTAATCTGGTCCGTACCTCCAGAGTGAGGCGACAGGCCCCGGAGGGCGCTCCTTCCGCCTCCTCAGCCAACCAGACCCTCCGGGACCAACCGGTGGTCTTTAACCACGTCTACAACATCAACGTCCCCATGGCGTCTCTGTGCTCTGGCGACCCGGACCCCGCTACTGCCTTGGCCACAGGTACTCATTCATCCTGGTGTGTGTGTGTGTGTGTGTGTGTGTGTGTGTGTGTGCGCGTGCGTGCGTGCGCATGTGTGATTGATCGCGTGTGGGCTGGATGTTGCTGCAGGCCTCTTATCAGCTGTCTTGCAGACACACAGCAACATATTGGACATGTACGGACACACACACACACACACACACACACACAAGCTTGCTGTTCAAGAGCCTTGAAGATAAAATAACTTGTTTTTTTCTTCCATTTGTGTGGTCAGTTGTATTGTCTGAAAGGATCTGAAAGGACTGGACTCATTTTCTAATTTGTCTAACATATCATTTAGCCAAAATTCCTCTGGGGAAAAAAACACGGTGTATATAAAGCCAGACATATTTGGCCCCAGGTATGACATCATTTCTGGACTGTAACATCTCTGACCTATCTTCCCACTCCAAGTCATACAGCCAAACAAGTTATGGCAAAAGAACAGCAACTGAAATGGAATGTTCAGCTCGAAGGGAGAAAAGTCTGTCCAACATGACAGCTGGGAATTGGAATGATATAGGGCCCTTATTAGACTTTCTCATGTCTCTCTTTCGCTGGAGGTTCCCCTGGTGAGCCGGGCTCTCAAACAGGCTCTCAAACACCTACGGAGGGCCCAACGGGACCAATGGGGCCAACCCAGTACACAGAGCAGACAATGGATGCCGAAAGCCAGGTACGGTAACTGTTTCAATTATGTTAACATGGCTGTCATCACAGGTGGTCAACCTCTGAGAGGAATCACCTGGATGACACAGATTTATATGGTGAAAGCTGAAGAAGGAGGGACACTGATGAATATCTTTAACACTGTGTTACTCATATCGCAGTAAGAAGTGTGGCAGAAGAAATGTTCCTGCACAAGTAGCAGTAATTGAGAATTACTGGACCAGGCCAAACCATGAATAATATATTTAACACATGCTGCCACAGATTTAAACTCCCAGCATTTATAATCTGAGTTTACGCTCGGTGCAATGACGCTAGAATACCTTCCTGTCTCCTACGTTGTGGTGCCATGTTGAAACACCATTGTTGTGCCAATTTGTCTTTTATCTGTTATTATAATGTGGCTTTTGTTTCATTTTAGCTAGATCCAGGAACGTCATCAGCTCATAACTGAAAATGCCGGCAGACATGTAATACAAATAAAAGAATAAAATAAATTAAAAAATATTAAATATCATACGGACAAAAGGGCCTTTTTTTAAGTAGGCTCAATTAAAAGATATTGAAAACTCTAATGTTAGCCTAGCTTCAACGGTACACGCAAGTCTTTTATTTATGTCCATTCATTGTACCTTACATAATCTCTCCATTTGCACACTTAGGTAACATTTACGCACCGTATCAACATCCCAAGAGCAGCTTGCGGTTGCCCAGCTGTAACCAGCGTCCAGCAGCTGGCCTCGAGGATAGAGATGCTGGAGAGAGAGGTCTCTCTGCTGAGAGCTCAGTGTGCATCTGGCTGCTGTGTGGAGGGCTCCGCAATGGGTGAGCAGTGTTTCAGTTAGTTGAGCCTTGTTGTTGGAGGCAGCTCACCACAATGTGAGCGCTCTGGCTCTTGTCGCTTTCTTACTTTCTTTCTTGAGAAACGAGAGATTTGAGAGCACAGAAGAAGCTTATTGTAGCAAACGTATCTTCAGAAATGCTTTGAAAGGAAAGTGGCAGCAAGTGCACGTTGGTGTTTAGGTGTTCTCCGGGGAAGAAACCCTGATTATGCCAATGTTGAATTATTTGGCCTAGAGTAAGTGTGACAGACACAAACTGAATATAGTTACTGGAAAGAGCTTTTTCCTTGCTTTTCCACCAGCCTGACAGGTTGTCCCGAGTTACAGTCTAGCTCAGTATTCAGTAGAGGTACCATTTATAAGAACGATAGCTAAAGTGATTGGGTTATATTATATGCTTTGTATATTGTATGGTAAATTATGGATAAACAGTTCTGCACCAGAAACCATACAGTATGAACCCATTTAAATGCTTTCTGAAAACAATTCAACTCAACTGCTGGAATGTGATTACCTGTTAGCTGTCAACCGTGGGATGAATTAGAATTCGGCTGAACCCAGCTACCTACTGTATAGCCCTGCAATTTGTTTCTTTTTTTTTTTTTACCATGGCTGCTGAAACAGCAGAGTCAACCAAGCTGCTAATGACAGCAGCTGAGTGAAAAGTTATGGAGACATCTGGGGTGAAATCACAGAATGCTACAGCAGGCCTGTTACATTCTGTTGATGTGAACATGGCCAGTGGCCGTGCGCATGCAGACATCATTACAGTATTATTGATATCCAGGTCCTACTGTGCTGTTGTTGGAAAGCCTTTCTCAGTCTCGTCATCTCTGCTCTTGATGTGGATGGAGGGCATAGTCAAGCCATGGACACACACACACACTACACAGGAAACAGTCTAGAAACGCTTTCAGGTGTGACATCATTTAGCAGATGTTTTCCAAAATGACTTACTAGCGGTATAGGCAGTAGGTAGGGGTTAGACATCAAGGTACAGACCCAGTCACATGGGGAATCAAACCCACAGCATTTCAGCATTAGGTTAACCACCCTAACCTGTGGTATGTCCTACCTTGTAAAGATGTCAGAAACATGTATATTCCCGCTTTGTGTTTCTTCTTCTGTTAGCTTAAGGAGAAGTAGTTGATACTGTAGCATGTCATTGCACTGGACTGTACTTAATAGTTCCTGCATGCACACACACTTAAGGCCTTCACAACCAGCTGTATATATTGCGCGTGTGTTCTCCGTCCACCCAGGACGTCTGGACTTCGTCCCCGGGTGCACCGGCCACGGCATCTTCAGCCTGGACGTGTGCGGCTGCGTGTGCGAGGACGGCTGGACCGGCAAGAACTGCTCGGAGCCGCGTTGCCCCGACGACTGCTCCGGCCAGGGCCTGTGCGTGGAGGGCGAGTGCGTCTGCGACCGGGACTTCGGCGGAGACAACTGCTCGGAGCCGCGCTGCCCCGCCGACTGCTCGGGCCGCGGGCTGTGCATCGACGGGGAGTGCATGTGCGAGGAGCCCTTCGCCGGCGAGGACTGCGCGGTTGGCAGGTGCCTCAACGACTGCTCCGACCAGGGGCTGTGCGTCAACGCGACGTGCCACTGCCGGCCCGGATACGTCGGGGAGGACTGCTCGTTGGTCTACTGCGCCAACAACTGCAGCCAGAAGGGACTGTGTAAGGAGGGCTTCTGCGTATGCCAGGAAGGCTCTGCCGGGGATGACTGCAACTCTGGTAGGACATTTGGCACGGGGCTGTGGGCACAGAGGTGAAGCCCGTCTTTTTACTGTACTGTCCTGTGTATTTGAGTGTCTTGTGCCACATGGGTTCGCTAACTGCATTGTACGTATCGTGTTAAGCGGTTTGAGCGGCGGGAAGGTTAGAAGAGAACTATTTAATGCTTTAAAATTCATTTACCCATTTACCCCTTTAGCAGTGTACAACATTTTCTTCAATATAACCGTAAAAGAGAAATACAGGGTTTGATTGTATACCCCTAGGGGTATGCATGAGAAACACTGGCCTAGGATATAGCCCTGCAATCCTGCTTTTTATACATAGTGGTCACATATGTTAGATCAGATTTTATTTCATGCCTCAGTCTCCATTTATTTATTTTTTCTTTTCATTAACCATTAAATTCACTGGACAGATTGCAGTGAACCCACAGTAGTCAAACAATTGACGTTTTTAAACCAACCATTTTGAACCAACTAGTAAGAAATGCTCACAAATAGATATTGCACGGCCATGTCAGTCTAGTCTAGTGTAACTTTACTCTTTTGTCAAATCTCTTAGTAACACTAGAGAAATGTCTGTCCATTGCTCTCTGTCCCCTACTGTGTTGACTTACTGTACGTGTAGCATGTACGATACAACTGTCGTGTCCTGTTCTCTGTCTTTTATTATGTGTTATGTTCTTCTGTGATGTCCTCGCCATATGGATGATAGTCATATATAGACACATAACTTTCATACATACAGAATATACCGTATACTGCACATATTTACAACTATTGTAACTATTATCCTGCAGCTGCTCTGTGTGTCAATGTCAATAGTGTAAACATTAGGGATAGTTTAAATATATTGCACATTATAGTATTAAGACCAGGGTTTTGAAGTAACTGATTAGTGTACATGTAATTAATTACACAAAGACAGTAACTGCACTCCATTAGCTGGGGGCAGGATGGTCTAGTGATCTGGGTGTTGGGCTCAAGCTTGCAGCCAGAAGGCTGTTGGTTCAAACCCCAGTGTTGACCTACCTGTAAGCATCCTTGAGCAAGATGCTTAACCCCCCACCCCCTAAAACTACTCCCAGAGGTCACACCTTGCCTTGTAAGGCAAAATACTGTAAAGTGCTTTGGATGAAAGCGCTAAATAAATGCATGATTACTTCTAGGACTACATTCAAATGTAAAAGGGAAGTTTGCAGAAAAAAATTAATCTCTTATTAACCTTTCATTAACGTCAATCAATAATTGAAATGAAGTCCTCCTACTTTACACTGATCCCCTGAGCAACCTAAACGGTCACAAAAAATAGAACGATGTGGCGCGCCAACACAGTAAATTGCTTTGAATGGCATTTCAATTAACAATTGTTGGGCACCGTGAAGTAACCTAAACGTAATATAAAGTAATCAGAATATATTACAAAATGTAGGTAATCGAAAATATGAACTACTAGTAATTGTAACGTATTAAATTTAAAAAAGAACCTACCCAACCCTGATAAGGACTCACTAGCCACTACTACTGGCACAGGACGCACGTTATATAATACAGGACTTCTGATGGTCAAGTGACCTTTGTGGAAGTGGAAAAACCAAACTATAAAGACTCCCATTTTTCTGGACTGTCTGTTTGATTCCAGGACACAGAAAAAATGGCATTGGCAGTAGTAGAATTCTATCATTATATTGCCTCACCTTATTTACCTGTCACCATGACAAAGTAACGTAGAGAGCAAATATCTACACTGAACAGAATCAACAGAATGTTTGGTGACCTTGAATAGCTCTATAGAAATATGTGAATCAGAGGTGAAATATTGACAGGTGAGTCCCAGTTGAGTTCTGGGAAATGCATGCTATTTATATGTACAGTAACATATATAATATATTGTGAGTATGCAAAGTCAGGTTACATTCAATTGTCAGGTAAGCAAAATTGTATATTCCTGTGATATCAATTGCACACATTACACTAATATATTATAAGTTAAAGTTAAAGGCTGTAAAGTTTTTCACCGTACTGATACACGTCGACACAGCATGACTACAATAACCCAGTGTAGCAAAGGCTATTCCGCCACAGTTTTTCAGTATTCTTTTTGTGTTTGGGCGTTAATGTTATGCATTAGCTTGTGGCAGTCTGCACTCTGCTGCACTTGGCTCCCCTGGGTTACACAGCACACTGTCATCAGGGCAACAACTTGCAAGACTGGTCATATTTTTCAGTTAATGGGTGCTCCCTCCCTGCGGTAGCAGATGGCTCCTCGGGTCCTGGCCTCTCCTGCCAACAGGAGTCACAGTCCTCCCCATTTCAAGTGTACGTGCAGCTGTGAAAAACAAACCCCTTAAAATGGATATGCGTCGGGACCCGTGGCCCGGGTGGAGGCGGCTGAAAGTGTAAAAGCCTTCATTTGTCAAGAGTCACATTTGCGGGGAAAGAAAAGTGTCACATTAGCAGCGGCCGAGGCAATATCTCAGCCGCGCCGGGTTCAGAGCTAGTTTTCCACGCGAAAACATAAAGTAAGCCCCCTGTATTCTCAGTGGCAGCTGTCAACAATGTCAGGGATGAAGACAAGGGTGGAAAGGGAAATAGAAACATCATATTTACAGGGTGCTACTGTATTTTGTTCCTTCTCAGTTTATTCAATATTATGTTTGATATACAGACTCTGAGATACAGAGAAAGTATTATTTGTTTGCTAAACCAGCCAGTGCTTGTAGGGGAGACTTTGTTGAACGCGAAATGAAGCTGTCCAATTATCAGAGACCTGTAACGTGGTGGGTTTAAAGAGCTTCACATTGTCAAAACCAAATAAAGCCGGATCTCCTTTTACATTCAATTGCGATGGCCTATATTCTAATACCATACTGTAAAAAATAATAAGACTGTGCATGTTAAATTAGAAGTTTCAGGCATGTGTGAAATGTATATCAGAACACATTACTGTGTACAGGCCTAAATAAGAACATGAACTACAGTACAAAGCATAAAAGAAGCAATATTGTTAATTACAGTTTTGTTGATTTGAGAGTACAGTAATGATGTAGCTTGTCCATTTTCAGGTCTCGGTTTTATAGTAAAATTTTACTGTAAACAGTATAATGTACAGTATATAGCATAGTTCTGTTTTTATAATGCACTCCCATTAGACAACACTGTCTGTCTGTTGGGAGCTGATCACTTTATCACTATACTTACTGTGACACCAAATGACTGGGAAGTCACAGACTGGTGTTAGAAAGGCTGAAACCACATTTTGATCAGGTTACATGGTGACACAGTTATTGGTAGCATACATTATGAGTTATTTTGTACATCCATACTTTCATGCTGATTTTTACCATAACATGCTTTAGCAGACCGTTTTGGTACATAGACTATACACGCTCACAAGCACACGCTCATGAAAATATACTAATTCAACACACAGAAACAAGAATTCACAGCCATTTTTCACAGAACAGTACAATACATATTTTTCAGCAACATGAGAACAAAGAGCTTATGGTAATCATGATTTTGAAACTGAAATTGTGTTTTAGAAGACTGAAATGAATGAAACCATTCCACATAGAAATGGATTCCTCTTCTTTGTATCTCGACAGAAACCGCCTCTATTGTGGCACAGCCTTTCTGCTAGCCATATTGTAAATGTTAAATATACTATTTATAAAAAAATGCAATATAATGTATGATATCAAATATACAGTATGCACTGTATAGAAAGTATATACGCATACTGTATACACTGATTTTGAAAGGTGAGATATTCAGGCTGATCTAAGGATTACCTTGGTGTTCACAATAACATACTGTCAAAAAGAATTTGCCCTCAGCACACAGCACGGCCTAAAGACCTGCTGTCAAGCATAACACAGTGATCTTCAAGCAGGCTTCAACTTCACTGATATACCTCCAGCAGAGTGCAAGATGAGAAACCTGAGTAGTTACATGCCAACAAAGCAAATGCTCACTAGGGACTCCCAGCGATACAGTATGCTACAGTAAGTGTGCTCAGCATATCAAAATAATGTTCTTATTTTTTTTCACAAAACAAATACAAGCTAATCTTGGGCTGTGGTGAGCTGTCTTTCTTACAAAACAGAGGGGTTACTTAAATATTGCTGTGAATGGTCCAGAACAATATAATAGTTAACACTGGAACTAAAGGAATTCTATAACTACTAGCATGGTGACTGCTCACCTCTCCCTTCAGTACCATAGGCTGTTTCCTCAGAAGCTCTGCCAACCACACATTGACAACGCATTGCAAATATTGTTGTGTGGTGTGATCTGCACCACTTTGGTTGTGTTACTATTAACTTACAGAGTCAGTGCTGTGTAGAAACATCAGATTGTGTTCAGCACAAAGAACAGACTGCTAGCAGCTGTGCTTACAAACACTTGTACTATACCTTCAAGTCGGCTAGCTAACTTGACATTGTCACATTGCATTGTAGTCTACAAACTGGAGTTTTTCTGGTCACCTCTAGTGTAGCTATAGCCTGCCTAGCATACACGCAAGATGGCAGCATGCAGAGAGAGGTCTGCTTAAAAATTTAAATAGAGGTCTTCAGTAATGAGATTGACTATACCCTGCTAAAAAATCCAACTTTGCTGGTAACCAGCATAAGGTATGTTTTGCATGCTGGAAACAGCATGGCATGCTGGTTTGTTGGTACCCCGGCATCCCATGCTGTTTTCTGGTGTACCAGCATCCCACCCTGGTTGCTGGTGTGCTGGTATACCAGCTAGAGCAGCACTACCCCAGCACTAACCAGTATAAACCAGCTTGGACCAGCATGGAATTCATGCTGTTTATGTTGGATTTTTTAGCAGGGATAATAGGATACAAAAACGCATGTTTGCTAATGGCTGCAAATTATATTAATTCAATTCAGACTCAGTTGTCATGTTGTTTTAGGTGCAGTAAAAAAGGTCTTCTTTCGGCAAATGGAAGTGAAGTAATCTTAAAATCACTCTGACATCCTTGGATTGAAATTCTAAAATATTTAAATCAAGTAAATGCATCACACTGTATGTGACATGGAGCATGATTCAGAATGTAGAATGTGTTCTCATCATTACACAGACAAATGATCTTTCTCACATTTAATCCACCTCCACGGAAATAATTCTAACGGGCTTTGCTATAATAGGTAAAGAGAGGAACGGCAGAGAATTAAAAAAAAAAACAGATCTCATGCAACGCCCCAAGTCGAGAACCTCATTTTCTTTTCGCCTCACATCACAGTGTCTCTCACACTGTTCAATGCATGTCTGATAAGCAAGTTGACACGTCAGTATTTCTGTAGCAGCCTTTCATTACAGCATGGCCTCAAGATGCTAAGTGACATATTAACGCAGAGCCCATTTCAGTAACAATCGGCTGAATCATTGTCTGTACACAAGGCAGCTGTCACAACTCCCTTTAGAAACGTACATTGAATCAGATAAAGACCTACATTTAGTTTCCTATAGACTGGGTAGAAAACATGTTCAAGGTCTATTGAGTAACTAATGTTTCACCATCAATTCCTCTGATGGTTGAAACAGCATTGCCGGCACACTCTGGTCCCCTCTGTGTTCTCGTTGAGCCTCGTATTTTTTCACTCTTTCCGCTGGGATTATTTTCCTCTTACCGAGTCCCTTCCCCCCCCCCGCACACTTAAGGCTACTGATGGAATAAACCCAGCCAAGTGAACGTGGCATGGGTTTGGCCCCCGTCGCGGGGGTCCGCACGTCGCGGTGAGTAAGCTATGAGGGCCCATCTGTCGACCGTGTGCCGAAGTAACTGAAAACGGCTGGTGAAGCCTCTGATGGCTCCCCGAGGAGGTCATAGCATCGTGCGGCTGGGGGCTGTATCACCGTGTGGGGAGATGACGAGTGGCTGAGAAGCTGTTAATCACACCCAATCGTCTGTGTGTGTGTGTGTGTGTGTGTGTGTGTGGACCCCCATCTCTCCTCCTTGCGGTTTATCTACCGTACCTTTCAGGTTTTCTTCTTGTTCACCCTACCATCTGTTGATCATATTCATCCATTCTTCCCGTCCTCCTTCATTTTTCCATTCATCTTTGATAGGAAAGCATCACCTGCCCACATAATCCTTTCTCAATATCTTCTCCCTCAACCCTTGGTCTTCGCTTTATAATCCCGTTTCACCTTCACCCGTACAGCGTCCTCATTTTGTGGCAAGAGTAGCCGAGAACCCCTGTTGTTTATTCGCCTTCTGCATTGGCATTCGTTGGCAGCCCTCAGGTTTAACGGTGTGGGTCTCTCACTCCTTTGCCCTGCGTGAATGCCAATGTGCCTGCCTCTCATGATCATAGACAACCAGCTGTTACCACGGGCACAGACTACTTGACAGCCTGGGAAGCACGTGCGCTATTGAGTTAGGCCTCTGAGAGGTGCTTAATAAGCCTCCTCCATAACAAGTTTAAGAGGCACACTTTGGCATTATTTTAAAGTACTACTTAGTTTGGCTCAAAGCTGAAAGCGTACACACAAAAGATATGTCAGTATTTTGACATACTAACGCAAAGAAATGCATAAATGATTAACAAACGTCTCTTTCCTCTCCACAGTGGCACCTGCCATGAATGTGAAAGTGCGGGGGGTGACAGAACGTACCATTGAGCTGGAGTGGGAGGGTTCAGTGATGCTGACAGATTTCCTGGTGACTTACACGCCCAACAGCCCAGGAGGTTTGTCCCAGAGATGTCCCGGGCTCCTCCACATTCCCAATAAAAGCATTTTGTACTACATTGAAAGTGCCTGTCTGTTTGTCCGTCTGTCTGTCAGGTGTCCAGCTAGAAGTGAGGATACCAGGCAACGTCACCGCCTACACCATCCCAGAGCTGGAGGCGGGCGTGGAGTACAACATCAACGTCTTTGCTGTCATCAACAACAGCATCAGTGTTCCTGCCAGTATCACCGTCTCCACCTGTAAGTGCACTGTTCTGTTTTTGCACAGCGCGCTGTATCTGTGGCGACAGCCCACGTACGTGCTCATCTCGTGTATTGTGTTTAATTTGGGCTCCCATCACGCAGGATGTCAACTGACGTATGTGAATCCCTCCTCTAACAGCTGCCGTGTCAGTGTCACTCAAATGTATGTCGCTACAAAATACTTTGTGATGGACTCTGTTGTTTTCACAACAATGTGCCAGAAAAAGACAAAGAAAAACGCTAGACAAAGAGCATTTAGACGATAGAAATGTTAGTATATTGTGTAATATTATATAGGCATGAGTAAATACTGTATGTAAAAGCTAAATGTGTCTTATTGTAACAATATTACACATTGTTATTGTAAGTGAAGAAAATATGCAACGTATAATGTATTAAAGTATGTGACATTTAGAATGGTTATTAAAATTTATATTTTTAATTTATCAAGTGTCTAGTGTTAAGGCCAGCCATGCCCCAGCTATGCCCAATAGTTTTGGCTTATTTTTTATTTTCTGAAAACATGATTCATACCATCAGCTAAAGGGTTGTTATGCCCATATTTGATCATTCAGTGTATTATCCGGAGAAAATATTCCTCCTACATTATATCAGCAGTATAATTTTAGTGATGAGTGGAGTAATAAAGGCAATTTTGGGTGATTAGGAATTATTCAGACATCTTTCATAAGTCTTCTGGTAAATTGGGCTGGTAGCCACCCAGAAATAAAGTCATATTTAAATATTATCAGCACAAAGTGTTAGCCAAAAAGCTTCTGTGTTGTATAAATGCAACCCACCCACCACCGTATGGGGGCTAGATTAACGGCTATATCATACAAACATCATTCCAATTAGAACCAGTGGGGAAGAAATGCTTGATCGCTTTTTAATAGGTTCATACAGCAATGCATCTCTCTGCCCTCGGAATGAAAGAAATGGAAGAAAGAGATGGAGAGAGAGTCAAAGAATGAATGGATGAATCAGGGAGAAAGTGAAATGTGCGTCGTCTCAGAGGAATAGATTGATGATTTATGAGCAAGGTAGCGTGTTGGAGACCAGCAATGCATCTCCGGCTTCCCCTTTAGATCTCTCCAATCCCGACGGTTTATTCTTCAAATCCATCACGGAGACTACAGTGGAGGTCCAGTGGCAACCCTTCTACTATTCATTCGACGGCTGGGAGATCAGCTTCATCCCCAAGGTAAGGCTGTGTGTGTGTGTGTGTTTGTCCCGGCGTAAGGCTCTTACCATGCGGAGACAGTGGTGCTTTGTGTGAGAGACGTTGAATGTATGTCATCTCAGATCAAAGTAACAGAAGACAAGTGGGAACATCACAGATAAGAACCATCTCACCAATTTCCCCAGCCCCACACAAACACACAAAAACACACACTCACACAAATGCACACAGAGCCTTTCATCTTGTTTGCTGACCTATTGAATTAAAAGCATTGTCATGATGTCACTCCCAAGGCAGCTTTCAGTTGGAGGGAAATGTAAGTGGATAGATCTGTATTTTCTTGGGTGCCGTTCAACTTGAAGCCCATACCAAATTAGACAAGCGGATTGTCTAAAGCTTATTGGCTATTAGGCGGATGAGCCATTAAACCCTTCTCTGAGAATAGCCCTTTCTAAAATCATAACAGCGCCAGGTTCAAAGCCACAAAGCAAAAGGCTTTCCCTTTAATTCCCTTAGTAAACTTTAGGTGCGGGCACTCTAATCTCACGCCCCTTTCACGGTAATTGGTTTTCCCCCTTTAAGGTGCTCTCCAGGGAGAACATGCTTTGGTCTGCCAAGACCAAGGCTTCTTTGTTTTGTTTTTTTCTCCCAAATCCCTTTTGTTTTTATGTCCTTTTGTGGGAAACATTTTTATCCTCCTCTACCTCGCTCTGCCTCAATTCCTGCTTTACTCATTCTAGAATCATCTTTGTTCCCTCCATTCCTCTCTTCTCTCCTCTCTCTCTCTCTCTCTCCAGTGTACGTCCTCCTTCACGGTTCACACCCTCCATCTCCTCCTTCTCTCCCTTCCCTCCACACCTCCATGTTGCCGTCCCTACTGTAGCGGCTGGCCCCGCCCTCCCGGCGACCTCGGGGGAAATCATATTAGTCAGTAGCTCCGCCTCCTGTGGATTCAATCCAGGGAGGGGAGCTCGGTGAATTTGAACAATCACGTAAATGGAAGCGGGCACAAAGGCTTTAGGCTACGGGGACGGCAGCAAGCTCAGTAGTCTGTAAAATAAGAAAAGAAACAACAGTGCGACAGAGAAAGGGGGGAGAGCAAGGGAGGTACAGTAAGTTGAGGGTCAGCTGCTTATCTGACAGGGCCAAAGAAATAAATGCTCCCCGCTCGCGTGTAGCTCGCCTGATGCATTATTCATATCCATCCATCATTTAGCCTAGCGTAATTAGATTATGGTGCCCAATGCTAGGGTCAGGGCCCCCACTTTGGCACATGATGGGCCCCCGATGAGCTTCAACATTTTGAGAAACTTTTTTATTTGTATTTATCCCAAGTTAGTCTTTAGTTTGTCTTTGAGATCATGCAAGTTAAAAATGTTTCATAGGGTTTTTTTATGGATGTTTTTTCCCCCCTATTTTATGACAGTATTGTCATAGTTTTGGAGTGTATCTATTTGTATATTTTCTTGTCTATTGACGTCTTGGGGAAAACCGATGTCTCACACAACAAACTATCAAAGCACTGAAAGTATACTTTCAGGTGTTCTGAAAAGCCTGGAGCAGCGATAGCGCTAGCATCTGCGTGGAACACAGGCACTCACAGAACAGCTGGGGCATGCAGCGCCTCCGTATGTATGAGTGACAGGGCAGGGGGGAATGTGCAGAATGTTGCGGCTATACATTGTTAGTCGCATTAGCAGACTACTGGCCTCCAGTTAGGTCAGAGGACGTTCTGACCTCGGTGACTGAAGCATACAGAAGCGTTGGTCAGCTGTGCAGTTTAATATTTATCATTGTGTGCGATTGGGTTTTTTTCCTCACAAATACCATAAATCCACAGTAGCAAGGCATTAAATGCCACGCGCACACACTGTAGGACCACATTACGTCAACGCACACTTGACTAATGACGTGTCCGTCTGTTTCTCAGGACAACGACGGAGGGATGACAGCCCAGTTACCCAGCACCATCACGTCCTTCCTGCAAACTGGTCTGAGACCAGGGGAGGAGTACACTGTCAACCTGGTGGCCCTTAGAGACCAGGGGAGGAGCCAGCCAGTCACTGCTACTGTCACTACATGTACGAGTCGATATTTAAATGGGGATTATTGTGCTGTAACAAAGAGTGAAGTCAAACGGTTTGAATATCAAGAATTCCCATTGTTTGGCTTAAATAAGAATTGTCTAAATGTGTTATTTAATTATGTGCACTAGACTGAACGGTACGGTACGCTGTACTGTATGTGATTTGTGATTTGCATGTTAACAGTTATTTCATTAGTGGGCTGTAGGATGAGCATCTCACTTTTGAATGCATGTGAGAAAAATGCACTTAGAAATTGGCCAGAGAAGAGATGGATTGAAGAATGCACTCTCCATTTATAGACCCTTCCCCATCACCTTTACTGTACTGTATATATTGTTTAGTGGCTTCTGACCCATTTTGTTAATACACAGCTATCGGAGGAATAGCAGTTAACTGGCCTCTAACTCAGCTGGGCTTCAGCTATCCACATGTGCAGCAAGTGCTAAATTAGGAGTGAAAACAATGTCATTAAGTTACGGTTGGGCTGAGGAGGTTTCACCTGCCAACCAATCACTGCTCTTCTGGCACTGAAAATGTTGCTGCCTAATCGTCCATATTTTATTTTGTCAACCTGGGCCACATTTAGCTATATTTCTTTTATAGACTGGCTGGCTCTGCTTTAACAAACACTTTGACTCACACATTTAGACATACACCTGATCATTTCTGTATTTTCTCTCTCTCCCCCTCACACGCACTCTCTCTCATCTCGATATATATGAGCTTTCTTTAAACACATACACACAGACATAGAAAAATGGAGGATGTCATCTTGACATATGGGCTAGTTTTCCACCAATTATGTCTCTAATGTTGCCCTCTCAGAGGTATTGCCCCTAGTCACCCACATGACTGACATTGCTTAGTCAGGAATAGTACATCCAATTCAAAACTCCTCCATAACAATTCAGTGTGCTGTCCGCAGTCAAAACACCATCCATCTCCTGTCAAGTCCATATGTTCCTTCTGTCAGTTGTAATTAAGTATCCATTAATAATTTATGCTGGCCTCTCATTCATTTTTCATGTTTACAGTCTATGGCAAGAAACCTTATTGGATAGAGGAAAGGCAAAAGACAAATTTGAAGTCTCTCAATTATTTACAAGAGCAAAGATTTATCTTTCCATGGAGGCAGAGATAGCAAGAGGGGAAACCAGTATGGCTGTTGGGAAGCTTCTTCTTAAGGCTGTTATCTAGGACAAGACCCATGTGACCAATGCCTAATACCTACTGTAACATGCATGTGGACATGTCAAGCTTTGTGGCTTGAGTGCTATTTAGATATTAAAAGTTTAAAGAATTTGAATGATTTTGGAGGATTTCTTGCTCCGTGTGCAGGAAATGTCACTCGTGATGTAACTCTGGGCACGCGTGTAATTTTGTTTGAATAAACGTAGCAATACTGTATGTATTACTTCATATATTGGTTACTTATGAATAACAGCATAATTGAAATGTTAATATGAAAAATATTTTAGCATTAAGTTGCTTGCAGATTGATGTCATGACATCTTGTCATTGTTATGGCTTGTTTGTTTTCAAACATTTACAAAACAATTTTAGTAATCACATTAGGCAGAATTTTACCAAGGAAAATTGATAATACTTTGTCGGCTGTAAGCCGAATCAGTGCTTGGATTTCAGCCATGGTATTCTTTTTAGCTTTTTGACAAAGTGTCTTTCATCAAGTGTTGACTTTAAGTGCAAAACCACATCATGGTTATAGAAGCCTTGTTAAAGAAGCAGACACTGAACTTACCCTTCTTGGAAATGTAAAAGCGGGTTAATGAATTAAATTCTAATTACATTAGCCAAATAGCCTTGTGTTTTTCTGCTCAAACATATCCACAATGGCTTTGTTGCTCTTAGAATAACACGGCAACGAGGTACAGTAATTAAACCATTTAGTAAATCCCTTGTGTGCTGAACATTCACCATGTGAGCATTAAGTATGTTTTTCCTGTCATGCCTGATGTGTTTTCTGTAGCGCAAGAGGTCCCTGGTTTTCCAGCAATCAGCAAAGAGGCTGTTTTAATTACGAGATACTGTATATTTTGCGCCTTGCACTGGTGAACCCTATCGGTATTGGCGTGATAAATTCTAGAAGCTGGACTATCAGTGAAACAGCATGTTCCCTGGTATTTGTCCTTTTCCAATTTGTGAAAGCTTAACCCAGGAGCTTGTAAAATTTAATTTCTAGTACCCAATATGTTAAAATTAGTTGTTCCAAAGGGAAAGCAGTCATGTGTATTGGGAGAGTATTTTCACTATCTCTAATGTACTCTCTTACTTCCAACAGGGATTATAAACCTGGCCTAGGACCAGAAGTATATACAGTAATCATCTCAAAACCAAACTGGACTCTGTGCTCAGATAAGAAAGGTCTCCTTTCCCAACATTGGTGTGGATGAGAAATATGACACTGATCTGATGTACAGTAGCAGATGCTTTTATCCAGTTACAAATACAGTATTTAGGATCAGATAGGCTTTAGACACTACAATTATGGAAATTAGCGGGAGCTTTAATTCAAAGCAGCATACAGATCAATGAGTACAGCTACGATTATAGGTGTGCCAACCCTGGGGCTTGGCCTTGTCGTGGGTGGAACACGCAGACCACTGGACTAGACAACAGTCTTGTTTACTGTTACAGTAGCTCAGGCGTGCTGGGGATGGAGTCCACACACTTTCAGCTGTCAACCACTCTAGCCACTAACCAATCATGCCCCTCTTTTCTCCCACGCTCCCTTTGGTGGTTCTCCAGTGATCGACGGCCCCAGCCAGCTCATAGTGCGTGACGTGTCTGACACGGTGGCCTTCGTAGAATGGACCCCGCCGAGGGCAAATGTGGACCAGATAGTGCTGCGCTACAGTCTGGTGGGGGGAGATGGCCCCCGGGCCACCTTCCGCCTGCAGCCCACACTCAGCCAGTACTCCCTACAAGTGAGTGTGTTTCTCCACTGCATGGTTATTATGCATGTCACACACATGCTGCCTGTCTGTGGCTGCCTACATGTTGCGCTGTGCTGAATGGCAAGTGTGAAAACAGAGAAGGTTGTCCGGGGTCATCTCACACCTAAAGGCGTAGTATAGGTAGATACACTGAGCCGTGTTCAGCTACATTGGCAGCAAGGGTAACGAAATTATATGAACAGAAATGATTCGTTATGAAAGCTTTTATTGTCTTGTGTTTTGTTTGTTTATTTCCACTTTCTATGTTAACAATAGCTTTGTTATTATAGCGGACAACTCTGCACAACTTGTTTTTAAACTCGACATCTCAGCACGGTTTCATAAATACAATGAGCATCTTTGTACTGAAACACATGCTCTAGAGTTTGAGAGAGTTTTATAATGCAGCAAACTTTAATATTTACAGTATACGAAACTGTTCTTGCTGTTAGCTCATATGTACAGTGTGGTCCCTAGAGACAGCTTGGGCACACTAAGGTTAGCATGTGTTCTTTCCTACAGGTGCTACGACCTGGCTCACGCTATGAGGTGTGTGTGAGTGGGGTGAGGAAAGGAAACGAGAGTGGATCCATCTCCACAGAGTTTACTACCGGTGAGCACTGACAGCAAGCAGATGTGATGTGTGTGTGTGTGTGTGTGTGTGTTTTCATGCTAATAAAATACTGTACAGTTAGCCTATCATCTGCCTATATCAGATGAGATGGTGAACATCTGTTCAAAATAATTAATGAAACATTTTGCAAGGTCTGGGGAAAACGCATTACTGTACTGTATGTCGGGTGAAATATTATAGAATTCATCAAAGGTATTTCTAATTTACTTCATTTAGATCAACTAAACTAATTCATTTTTATAGCACAGTTGAAAAATATATTTTTTCCCATCTGTGCTATACACAACTGATGTAAAAACTTGCTGTACACAGAGTAAACGATGTTAGATGACATTTGCAGTTGGATTCATTTTTTTATCTGAATATATATACAGTACTGTACATTTGAAAATGATTACATTAACATAATGAAACGTGTTACGTATAAATTGCATGTTTTGGCATGTGCACAGTTTCAGAGAAATGGTCTCAGTGTCCCCAACATTGTCAGTTTTGTCGTTCTTCTCAGAGATCGATGCCCCTAAAAACCTGCGACTGGTTTCCAAGACATCAACCACCCTGGAGCTTGAATGGGATAACAGTGAAGCAGAGGTATATTTAACTGTTTGGTGTCAGCTTCTTGAACATTTATTAAATTGCTGCCTACAGTGGCGATTCTAGAAAATGTTTCATGGGGTGGCAGAGGGGTGGCAAGCTTAAATTTAAAGGTGGCAGACCTTAGGGCTGTCCCCAAATATTTGATTATTTAGATATTCGTTCGTTGTGTATGTATTCAATTTAAATATTGGGATTCCAGTATTCGTTTTTTCGCTTGCATGTTTTCCCATTAGTCCTTTCTGTCTCCATATAAACCCACATGTTGAAACGTAATTGCCTGCCCTACACTGTCATCAACACAATGAGATGCAATTGGCTCTGTTTATAAAAAGAGAGTGAGGCTATTCATTCAACACACATTCATATTGGGTAATACATGTCAATCAAAGTGTCCATTTTGAGCACATGGCTATGTTTACATGTGTGCTCACTGAAGCTAGAAATCGCAGATGACTTATGTTATACTTCTTAATTATAGTTGAGTGGTTTTAATGGTATTTTTTTTTTAAAGTATTCAAATACTTGTTCGGAAATACTAGTTTCCTAGTTTACTAGTCCCTTTGCTGCAGCTATCTCTGTCCTTCAATGAATTACTGAATAGAACTACTCAATAGGCAAAAAGTCAATAGGCCTACTGTAGCCTGCATGGCATCTAAGTCAAATTTTACCTAAAGCTAAAACACACCCATTTAAACGGTCTGTTTATTTTTAAAAGACCACACATTCTCCATGACTGAAAGTTCACTCTGCATAGGCATTGCTTATTGGTATGGAAAACATAAAACCCACAACATCGACGGCTAGCGTTTCCACACACAAAAAAAAGGATTTCCCTATTTCCTTCTTGTTCGGGCAGTCTTATAAATAGCTTCTATCGGCAGGTTGTTTCCTATAGCCTAATCAATGTTGCTGTAAGAAACTCACTGGAAAGATTCAAGATATATTCTGATGTTAACTAATGTCAACGCGTACACGCTCATGTGTTCTATATCGAGGCTGACACTATATGGCATAGCCTCGCCGCAGACATCTAAATCGGCATAAACTCCTCCTGCAGCCTGCTCCCCTCCCACACACACACACGAACAAAGAGACAGGCGAGAGACAGGCGAGAGTGAATCTCAGGCCGGCACTGTTAAACTCTGATTACTATGAGTAGTATATGCAAACAAACAAAAATATCACCTTTTTCCTGGTCTGAATAAGTCGCAAACTTTGTCGCTATTCGTCTTTTACAAATAAAAGCATTAAAAGTGAAAGTGAAACTGAAAAGTTGATAGGAGTCATGTTCTTGAAATGAACTATACCATTTCAAGGAGTAAGGGGGATTCAAAGATATTGAAACTGGTCTGATTACCGTAAAAAATAAAATACCTTAGACAATTCAATAATATAAAATATACTGTATATTACAGAAAATACTCTGACATCTGGGGTGGCAGGTCACGCAGTTTGGGGTGGCAAGACAATTTTTTAGGGTGGCAGCTGCCACCCCTTGCCACCCCAGTGGTTTCGCCAGTGGCTGCCTGCAATTGTCAAAACAATAAGTATGAATATGGATTTAGTATGTTAATATTCAGTGCATATCTTCACCTGCTCTAGCACAGACTCTTCTTTAGTGACTGACATTATTAACATTGTGTCATACTAATGCATTAAAATGTTTATGTAATAGTTATTTGATCAATCAACATTCATGCCACACGTTCTGCCTATAATTGATCACATTGAATGTCAAGGTACATATTGTTTGACAATTAGATTATTTTCCTAATTACCTACAGATACATATTGTCCATGTTTAAATATCAATCTTTCACACAGGTGGAGGGCTACCAGGTGGTTTATAGCACATTAGCAGGAGACCAGTATGATAAAGTCTTCGTACTGCGCGACGATGGCCCCTCCACTAAAACCACTCTCACAGGTGACATGTTCACTTCAGTTGTTTGCTCAGCAGTATTTCATCGTTGTTTTAATTATGCATATGCTCATTTACAGTCTTTCCTAATATGCCAACTCATAACCCGGGGTCCTTGGGCGCTACAATGCGAGACTTTATTGTGTGTAGTGTTTTCACAGTGTAGCTAATCTTCAGAGAAGAAGGGAAGAGCCTGTGTGTTTACAAGACAGCATTAAGCTAACACTAGCTTTCCCCTGACAGCTACTGATTGTATCTATAGAAATGCTTGTTGCCCTGTAGGCATATTGAAAAGCTGTCAGAAACAAGGGTCAGCCATGATGTTATATGAAAGGCCATGATAGGAAATTGGATATTGGAAAGGGCATTGCCGGCAGACGAAAAGAAGAAGGCACCCACAGTTTTTTGCTTTTGCTTGTCGTTGTGTTTTCTTATTCTGCAGGACCGCAGCAAATTATGCCCCCCCACCATCCCAACAGCCTCGCTGTCACTTTCACGTCTTATCTCTGTTTGTCGCCGTCCCGTTCGTTCTAGTTGTTTGTGTGCCCTGAGAAATACATTATATCCTGAGAGCTACATTGTCACTGTATTGATTTGAAAGTTCACCTAGATTGTCTCCAGGAGAGGAATTCACTGGGGATGTTCAGAAAAAATTATTATAATCCTGTACATGTCTTGTGTTCATCGGGCTACATGAAATGCATCTCTCTCTCTCTCTCTCTCTCTCTCTCTCTCTCTCTCTCTCTCTCTCTCTCTCTCTCTCACACTTGTTGCCAGGCACAGAGTATGGCATAGGCATCTCTGCCATTAAGGGAAGCAACCAGAGTACACCGGCAACAATGAATGCTAGAACAGGTGAGAGAATGAGCGATGAAGCATCTGCATGGAAACCAGTATAGCATATACTATATTCCATTAGCGTTAACATGAGGCTTAGTGGTTCAGTCATACTGTACAATAGAACTTTCCCACAATGACCCTGAAGAGGCTAGCATGTTAACATGTTCCATAATTATAGAACTACTGTACAGTATATGTATAGAAGGCTTTTTTCATTACGTGCTAGCTTGGCTCAGCACTGCACGGTTTGACACGGTCAAACCTCTGCGGCGATTTCCCAATCCTTCCTGATATCTTTCTCCCAATCGTTTCCTGAGATGCTCTACTGTCCTCCAAGAACAAGTAATTCCCCCATAAACACACTTTATACTATGGCAATGTGCAGCAGTTGTTGGTAGGGATCTGCCATCATGGGTTTTCAGGCTGTTGTTATGATTGTACCAATATCCACAGACTGGCCATAATGTAATAACTGGCCATGCCTACATGACAAATGCACAGGCTCAGTTTCTCAGACATTGATTAAACCGGTCCTAGATTGAGAGCTGTTTTCAAAGTAATTTTTTTAATGTTTCTTTTAGTGGACTATCCATAATATGATACATTGATTGATATAATCATACTGTACATACGCCACACTGAACTGGCCACATGTGGGTGTTAGGGGTGAACCTGATACATTTATGGAATGGAAATGTATATTAAAAGTCAAAGTTGCTCTATTATTTGGGTTCGGGAATAAAAGCAGCCATGTCTGTGAATCAGCTGATGTTTCTTCATGTGGATGGCCACAAAATAGAAATGACCATACTTGCTGCAACACAGGACTGATTCACTAGTCATTTCTTTTTCCATTTTATTGAAAAGTTATATAGTTGTTTCCACCAAATCAGTGCAGAGCGAATGCTTAACAACTCCATGCCATGCTAATAACTAGCGAGCTAATATATAATGAGGCAAAAGCATGGTGTGGCAGCTGGATTTCTTTCAAAATACTGTACACATCGATTCGAATTGAAGGTTAAGACTAGTTTTTAGGTACAGTACTGTATGTGTGTTAATGTCTTCCATAAAAATAAAAAAAAAACTGCTGAAATATTGAAAATGTTAAAAAAAAGGTCATTAGGCAAATTAAATATTTAATATGACATGAAAATTAAAATGATAATGTGTTAATATATATCATACAGTATTTCAGAAATGACATTGCCAAAAAATATTAGGGTGCGTTCAGTGGACTGAACATTTGCTAAATTCAATTCACTTTTTACTGATTGACACATTTCCTCAAAATTACTTTCAAATATGTTTGCTGCAGCTTAATGGATGTGGCGAGTGTTGCTAAATTACATGTATTAAAAGTGTAGCTGCAAATGTGGAACATGTTAGGGTGTTATAGGCAAATTATTATAGACTATTTGTGAGTATTTGTCATAATCACTACAAGCAGTAGTAGCTTACCAAAGTCCGATTGTATTACTTATTTTATTTTAAACGTATGCTGTCTCATTCTAATGTGAACCGTATGACATTTAAAATTAGAGTACGTTGACACAACCATTGTGGACATATCAATCACAGCAGTTGGAACAGGTTTAGTGTGCTACAGCACTGAGTAGCCTACCATCATCTTGTGCATCTGTACAGTTGAAAAACAGTTGAAGCAATGAATCTACAGCAGTAAAACACAAGTAATAACTTTGTTGTTGTTAGCTTAACTTAAAGTAAAAAACATGTTTTGTATGATGTGACTTCCGGTATAAACCATGCCCACATCCATTGACCTCATGTCCTAACTTATGAGGAAACTTGTTCTACATTGGCTGAGAAGTGTTGGAATTTGGGGTGGTGTCTTCTCACCCAGTTCCAGCGTGTTCGTTTATGGAGTTGAAGTAGGAGGAGACACTG